>JAVTVY010050631.1:0-256512 GCA_036873755.1 Hanleya hanleyi | reverse complement strand
TCTAGTATGTGCATGTACCTTCTGTAACAGCACAGTACATCTAGTATGTACATGTACCTTCTATAACAGCACAGTACATCTAGTATGTACATGTACCTTCTATAACAGCACAGTACATCTAGTATGTACATGTACCTTCTGTAACAGCACAGTACATCTAGTATGTACGTTCTATAACAGCATAGTACGTCTAGTATGTACATGTACCTTCTGTAACAGCACAGTACATCTAGTATGTACATGTACCTTCTATAACAGCACAGTACATCTAGTATGTACATGTACCTTCTATAACAGCACAATACATCTAGTATGTACATGTACCTTCTGTAACAGTATAGTACATCTGGTATGTACATGTACCTTCTATAACAGCATAGTACATCTAGTATGTACATGTACCTTCTATAACAGCACAATACATCTAGTATGTACATGTACCTTCTATAACAGCACAATACATCTAGTATGTACATGTACCTTCTATAACAGCACAGTACATCTAGTATGTACATGTACCTTCTATAACAGCACAATACATCTAGTATGTACATGTACCTTCTATAACAGCACAATACATCTAGTATGTACATGTACCTTCTTTAACGGCATAGTACAACGGCATCGTGCATCTAGTACGTACATTGTAGTATGTTACCAGTACTTTCTGTAACAACATATTACATTTGGTATGAACACCGTTACACATGCCTTCTATTGAGTACAGCCCTCACAATGAGGGAATCTGTCCACATAATAACCCACAATTAACACCATGTTAAACATTGCTGGGGTTAACTGTTTTTGCCACTACATTTACCTGGGCAATTGCAGAATGTCGTGGCTGATTGTTAGGGCTGTTCTCTAACAACAACAACAACATAGTACATCAAGTATGCAGAGGCTGCCATTCTGGACAAGCTTCATCCTAGAGGACTTCTTCGGGAGAGGTACATTGTGATGGTTTTGTTTATTTGTTCCATCAATGTCCTCCATGTTTTCAAGCCGTATGACGGCAGCATTACAACTAACATGCAAGGCTCTTCCATATATTGGTAAAAACAAACATGTACCCCAGGAATCTTCTCATTCTTTCACTATTTACTTGTGTGTCTTTGACCTACACAAATTTCACTTGTGTTTCCTCCCCATTGTTTGTTTGTTTGTTTTGCCGGGAATTTCTTTGATGAAAAGCTTACAGGAAGCTGTCGTGTAATTTTCTAGTTATTTTCCGAGTTGGTGATTATGCTTGGTGGAAGCCCCAATCGAACTCACAGTTGACAAAAGGCATCCTTAACAAATACCAGGCCAATGAGCTGGGGAGAAATGTGTTCACAGGGAAAACAATTGAATAGGGGGAGAGTAAATTTGTGTTTTACACCCCCATAACATGACTCTCGAGAAGGGGGGGGGGGTTCACGCTGAGGAAACATCACACCAGACAACACAGAAAACACATTGATTTCTGCTCTTTACTTTTCTGACTGCCATACCCACACATGACAGGTTTGTGGAGCCTGTGGAAATAAATATTTAGAGTAAACAAAACAAAGCCACAGGTATACAAGGTTTGTTTACTGGTAAAGATACGAAAGCACAATCCTGCATTATTTGGTTCTGGATCTACCCTCAAATGCGTCGAGGAAGTCAACTGTGGTATGAGTTGGACGTATGATGTTGAAAGGATATCTTCAGTACACAGAGGAAAATATTTCACGCTGTCCTACCAATCTCTGACACTGTAACACATTTACGGTCCTGTATCCATCTTTGAGCTCTATATCAACAGCTACAGAATATAGGCCTTACTCTTGACGTGGAAAGCACCTCACGGAATCTCACACTATAAGATGTATTATGTATAGTATTTTTTCTCTCTCTCTCTCTCTATTCTTTATGCTCTCTCTATTTATGATTGTGTGATCCTGGGTATCATTGAGCGGGGGAATAGTTAGACATTTATTTGCACACACTCAGAAGTGAGGCTAGGTTGCGTAGGTTGTGCAATAGAGATTGAGCTGTGTATAGAATTGATCCTATCATCTCTAGCCCCATCCTTGCTCGGTTATGTTGACATTAGCAAGCAATCTACATCTCACATTTACTATCTGATCTTTTATCTGCCATTTATACAAGCTGTCACAAAACAAAGATTGCATTAGCATAAATTTATGTATGCTGTAGTATTAAATCATTGGAAATGCTTGGAGCAAGTTGAACATTACATATGTAACATTGTTTTGTTATGAAATTATTCATAAGGCCGAGCACAATCAATTTTATGTTTCCGATAACCCTACCAACCCATTATATTTTCAAGTTAAAAAAAGGTTTGGGGAGGGATTTTTTATATGCCCACTGAAAATGCATCCGTCCGTCTGTTCGTATCCAGTTTATATCTTGGACCCTAAAGAGGAGACGATGTGTCACACACCAGAATGGAGTTAAAGGTCAAAGGTCACTGGTTTAAAAATCTGGAAATCTTTGAACTGTTCATGTCCAGTCTATGTCTATGACAGTTTTCTGTCCGCAGTTGCGAGTGTACGACTAGGTGGAGATGATGTTTTGTTTACCAAAATTGAGGTCGACATCAGAGGTCAAGAGTCACTGCGATCTAAAAATCAGGAAATATACAAAACTGCTTATTTTTGTGTGAGTGGATTCATTACGGGAAAAGACGTGTAGTGTATCGAAATTGAGGTCAAGGTCAAAGGTCACGGTGACCCCAAAAAACTTAAATCATTAAAAATTCCATAGTTTTGTGTCAGTAGATATATTAGGGAGTGAAAATATGTCCCATACCAAAATTGAGGTCAAGGTCAAAGGTCAAGGACCCCCAAAATCATGAAATCATTAAAAATCGCAATATTTGGGGTCAGTAGATACATTAAGGGGAGACGATGTGTCACATACATGTACCAAAATTGAGGTTAAGGTCACAGTGACCTCAAAATTAGAAAATCATTAAAAATTGCAATTTTGTGTTTTAGATTAAGGGGAGACGATGTGTTGTGTGGGCATATACATTGAAGCCAATTTTGATTGTTTCCATGTTTTTTTAACAATATTATGTGAAATCCCATACAAAATACCTGATATTTAAAAAAGTTCAAAGAAAAAATAAGAATACTCGCCTATCCACCTACATGTATCTACCCAACTGTCATTTTAGATACAGGAAACACCCAAAATATTGTGAATGGCCTGATCAGGTTTAACAATTCGCTTCCGTAGCTATTCAGCCAAATTAAACTGAGTCTTGGAGAAAGTCTGTTCGTATTACATGTAGTTCAAATCTTATCCACCAGATATTCACAGCATTTATATTGATGCTATAGATAATCTTCTCTATCAATCTATGGATTGGTTGATTTGAAAGGGTGACAATTAATTGATTTCTAAGGCTAATGATGCGATTGATGAAAACACCACAGATTTAATAGTCCTAATAATCTTAGAGACCCCCAGATATTGATGAAGCTTTGTTGATGTATTTCACTATTAGGTAAAACAAAATCTGAAAAGTATGTTGTTCTGGACAAAGACCCTCAAACTATTGGTGTCGTAATGCAGATTTGTATCCATTTGTTGACTTTACTCATTTGATGGTTGATGGACAACTAGCTTCAATACGTTCATGGAAGATACTTGGTATTTTGCAGATGTGCACTGTTGGATTTTTTATTTTTTTTTACCCTTTTTGATGATTTTCTCCAGAGTTCTAGCCCTTCATCGTCAACATCAATATATTCTTGTCTGGACCATTTTTTGATGGATAACTTCAACACTCGAATTGGAGATATTTACTGTCTTGCAGATGTGCACTGTAATTTATTTGTTCACACATTTCAATACTATTTGCTGAGTACAGCCCTTTATCATCGACATCAGTATAGGCTCTAGTGCATTCTAGTCTGGGCTATATTAATTGGTGAAGAAGTTTGAAATTTTTCTACAGTACGAATTGCGTTAATGTTTACACTCGTTCCGTTCATTTTGCGGTCCGTTCGCGGTTTTTCATTCCATTTTGCGTTTTTTCCGGTCAAACGGTTCGGTCAAACTCCGTTCACAATTCGGTTATATTTCGTTCAAACTCTGTTCATCCTTTTGCATTCATTCCTTTCATCCCGTTCATTTCAGTTCATTCTCATGAATGTAAACGTGTGTAATAATTTACTTTGTCATATCGTCGGTCACATTCGCGGAGAACAGTTGTTGAACAGTGTTGAAAATGGCAACTTTTCATTACATGGAAGCATTTCCAACTTCAAGAAAATAACGTGGATTGATCTTCATTATCGCCAGATTCACAGAGATCTGTTTCTTTTTACCCCTCAGCCAAAATTTGGCCGAAGGGTATTGTCGTCGTCATGTACGTCTGTCCGTCTGTCCGTCCGTCCGTCACACCTTTCTCGTTACCAAGATATCTTCAGAACGACTTACCCTAGGCACACCAAACTTGCAGTGCACATCCGTATGCGCGTGACGCAGAACCCTATTGAATCTGGACCTGATTGGTTGGAAACTTTGGCGGCCATCTTTAATTTATGCGAAACCATCACAGCTTTCTCGTTACCAAGATATCTTTAGAACGACTTACCCTAGGCACACCAAACTTGCACTGCACATCCATATGCTCATGACCCAGAACCCTATTGAATCTGGACCTGATTGGTTGGAAACTTTGGCGGCCATATTTAATTTATGCGAAATCATTAATCTTGTGTATCTTAGGTACCATTTCACTGTTCCGTGTGTGAACTTGGTATAGATCATCGATGCATCAAGAAACTTCAAAGGAATGACCAAACCAGTTTCCCTGATTCGGTGGAAACCTTGGCGGCCATCTTTAATTTATGCAAAATCTTTAATGATATATATCTTTGATACCATTCAAGTGTTCTATACGAAACTTGGTATACAGCATCGATGTATCAAGAGACCTGCAATGTATAACCACATCAGTTCCTCTGAGTGGCAGGAAGGATGGGCGGCCATCTTTAATTTATGCGAAATCATTAATGATCTCTATCTCTGATACCGTTCGAGTGCTCAATGTAAAATTTGGCATACATCATCGATGCATCAATAGACTTACGATAAATGGCAGTTCTGGTGTTTCTGATTGGGCGGAAACCTTGGTGGCCATCTTTAATTTATGCAAAATCTTTGATGATGTATATCTTTGATACCATTTCAGTGATATGAAACTTGGTATACAGCATCCATGTATCAAGACACTTGCAATGAATAACCACATCAGTTTCTCTGAGTGGTGGGAAGGATGGGCGGCCATCTTTAATTTATGCGAAATCATTAATGATCTCTATCTCTGATAATTTTCAAATGCTCTATGACAAAATTTGGTATACATCATCGATGCATCAACAGACTTATGTAATGAATACCGACTTCTCTGATTGGACATAAAACTTAGAGGCCATTTCTAATGGCAAATTTTTTCATAATCTGTATATTTGTCACTTGACTGCTTGGTGTTCCTGAAGTCTTGCTTCAAATTGAATACATTATGAATGGCTGGCGCCCAGAGCCGAGGGGTTTTCAGATGCGCAGCTTCATATTTCTATTACAGTCAACTTTATATTAGATCTAAAAACATAATTTTATATGCTCTAAATTGGAATGAAATCTTTCGCGACGTCTTCATACAAGAATGCTTTCTCCGAGGTCCGCGTGCTACCAAAACAACAGCAGGGAACTCTTCGGTCTTCAATTTCACATTCCAGTTTTCTCGTGCAAAAAGTGAATGCTTTATGCAAGAATTTCTTCCGTTCACTCTAGTTCTGTATTCTATTTGTGTTTCACAATATGATCTGTTTTCAAGGCGACTGTAAAACTGTTGATAAGTTTGGGCGATATGATGAAAGAAAGTTATTCAAAATTGTTTAATAATATTTTTTATCAGAATTTATATTTATCTTATAATATATTCCTCTGTGCTATCGGTAAAATCATCTTGCATCCTTCTCGTTTATTATCACATTAGACAAATTTTTTATGGGCTAAATAATAATAATAATTTGAATAATGGGCTAATAAATTTTTCATTACCGGTACTTTTCTTCATGATATCTACATAAGCGACAGGTTTCCACAACACAATTGTATTGAGGATGAAAAAAATCTTTTGGAATGTACCTTATACGCCTCGATGAGAACGAATCTTTTTTTATACCATCCAGGATAATATAGTATCTTCTCAACTATTTTTTCTTTCGTTAGACCCACACAATTTCATGACCATGATGTGGCATTTTATGTATACTCATGTCTCGCAAAACGGGATTCAGTTTCTTAATTTGAGGCTTAATTTAAAGTGTTACTATTATTGTATTAGTAATATACTCTTACTTAGTAATGGGTATTAGACCTATTTGCCCTACGTGAAATGTTGTTCTTTTATTCCGTTGTTTTGTCAACATACTCGTCTCATAATGGGCGCACAACTACAACAACAAAAAATCTTTCATTCATTCAAGTCTCTGGGACCAAACAGTGAAAAAAAAACAGAAAAAAAACATCAGCCAAGGTTACAAACAAACTGAAAGAGCTGCACGTCTCACGCCAACCATAACAGATTACAACACAAAACCTTGGGACAACAAGCCATGTAGTTGTTATTGTATGGTATTTTAAAAATCAATTCATCTGCAATCACCAAAGTCCTCAGCGATGCATGGTGCGGCTCTCTTCAGGGGGGCTAGCTTTGCAGGGTCAGAGTTCACAGAGTTAAAAATGTCAATTCCATTTTCTAATTCCTATTTCCAGGAACTGCGGGGGGGACTCTTATTTCCTTGTTTGTAATCGGCGTAATTAATGCAAAGATGACAATTGAACGTGTTATAAGCCTCACTGCTTACAGCCAGGGAAATAAGGACGTGTTTTGTTCTAGGCCAAGCGTTCAGAGTACCGGTAGGCGGTATACAATTTTTCAGAGACAAAGAGATCAAAATAATTTTCTTTTCCCGCCTCTCACCATGCACGTGGCGCTATTCGTGTGAAAAGAAACGCATGCTTCACAATATACAAATTATAATCAGTAAATTTTTGTAAACATCATTTAACCATACGAGTTTCTGAGCCATTCTGTCAGTCATTCAACTTTATTCACAGGCCGATTAAACTGCCGCAGCGGGCAGTCCCAAATTCCGTTCATTTCGTTTCAGTTATTTTGTTCCGGTCAAACTCTGTTTATAATCTGGTCATAATTCGTTCAAACTTCGTTCCGGTTTACAATTTTTGTGGTCATATTTTAATAACCGAACCGAAACGTGAACGGAACGAACGAAGCGAGTGTAAACATTAACGCAATTGCCTCTGTAAGTAGATGCTAAGTATCATGTATGTGTGCACTGTCAGGTTTGTTAATTGTTTCATTGATTCTCCAGAGTTATGGCCCTTTATTGTCTTTATCAATATATGCAACTTGTACATTCTTATCTGGGCTGTAACTCTGACTGGGCTACTTGGCAAAGAAGTTTGATACGTACTTGGTGAATGATAAGTATATTAATAAAGATGTGCCCTATCTCATGTTTTTACCCTGCAGCTTGGAAAGGGGTTGGGCTTGGGGGGAGGGTGGGGGAGGCGGCATTCACAAGGGGCATTCACACCAGGAATCTCTGATAGCTTCAGAGCTGCATTGAGTAAGATCTTAATATGGTAGACTTATGTGCTGCGTCCAGTAAGATCAGGGTAATAATATGATGGAATACCGTCTCTAGATGAGCATACATGCATATAGTATATCATGTCTGATAGCAATGAACACAGCTTTATTATCCCTGCTGTCTCAGCTTCCAATGGAGATATTGTATCAGTAATTATTCTGAGAGTTGGTCAGATATCCTAGCAGTCAGTAGGTAACCTTGAGGCTGTGTTTTCACACAGGAGTCCTGGTGTTCTCATCTCTGATGTCAGCCAGTGAAATCCCTTACAATCTGACTATATGACAGCAGTAATCATGGTGAAACCTTAGCAGGACACTGGCTTAATTAAATCAGCTTTAAGTTCCCCCCCTACATAATGTGTCCTTAATGATAGCTGATACACAGCTGCAGGCTATTAGAGCCCTTGTCCTATCATTCCATCTGCCATCTTGGTAACTCCACTCTAGGGAAGGCTGAGACAGGCAGCTAGGCCAATCATTGAAATAGTGGTGAAGATCATTGGTCTCTGCTACATCTACTTCCATTTCTTTTCTCCTCTTTTTTTTTTATCTTTTCCTGTCATTACATAAGCCATTAACAAATTACATTCCGTACAAATTTTTTTTTACTTCCAATTAATGCATTAAATGTACATGTAACATTCCATGAGATACGTAATGTACATTGACCTGGGATTGTCTTGATCATTGTTGGGCAACTAACATCGAACATCAAAGGCTTAACTCTTAATCTCTATGTCACCCAGTCACTGCCTCTCTGATATTAATCTGTGATCTCCATCCTTTACCACCCGCTAACCCTATATATGTTGTCCTGTAGTGAATCAGACCAGACCAAGTTCCTCATTCCCGAGTCCGGTGTCGTTATAGATCAATCACGCTAGATTTGCTGTGCGACTATATTTTTCTGTGTTCCAAGGAAATATGGAATCCTAATAGGTCTTGCCTGCCCGCTATCATTTATAAACACGGCCATGCAGGGTCCGTCCTCAGGATGATTACTGTAACCCAGCAAGATCTCTGGCCTGAGGCGGTGTAAAATGTCAAGGCTCATCAGCGTGTTCACAAGGTATTATATCTCAACATCATCTCCTGCAGGAAAGGTAGATTATACCCTGCCGCATATACAGCTGGAAAGTTCGCAACTAATGGATATTTTCCTCTCCCCCCTTTTTTTTTGTTTTTTTGATTCCCTGTGTAGATGGCGAAATGAACCCAGCTGAGGGTAAAGTGTGTTTCATACAGGTATCAAGTTGTAATTGCCATTCATAGCTAATGGTGATTGATGCAGTCTTGGCTGTACAGCAGCTGCTCACATCAAACGATATCAAATAGCAATAGCTGCTGGATGCTGACACCCTCACAGGCAGTGGTATCCTGACCAAGGCTGGCCCTATATAGCTTCATGCATCATGAAATCTCAGAGCTGGGCAATGCTGTTTGTTAAAGCTCCACAGGGCCAAATTGGCTGGGACTGATAAGCTATTTAGGAGTCAATGACTGGCTGTGTGGGTAGAGAGGTGCTTGGGGGGTAATGGGTGCCCTCCACTGCATACACAGGAAATGACCAGTTGAGAGGATGGAGGCCTTCAAGGCATCTTCACTAATGGCTTCTTGGACTGACTGGCATCATATCAACCTACATTTATATATGTACATCTGGAGATTTCAGATTATCCTATACATTTATTAACCCTCTCCTCTTTATCACCCCACTCCAACCCTTCTACCCACCCCCTCCCCCACACACAATTCCTATCTTCCCCCCTTTCACTCTCCCCATTCTCAAACTGTCCTACTGTCCTTAAGGCAACCACCTAACCAGCAACCATCAATCCAAGCTCAGCGTGTTGACTGATGCATACAAATCCAGCCCACTCCACGTGGGTTTAATATATTCACAGTGGGCGGAGCTGAGGGCAGACTTGATTGACAGACTGTGTAAATATGATCAGGCAAACAGCAAACCCCGCCCAGCCAGCAGCATATACAATGTTAATCTAAAATATGAGTCATGATGAAAACCACCTTCTAGATCCCATCACTCCTTACTGTGGCACTACATATAAATGTCATCATTACTCTTGTACTCTACATGTTTGACTGCAAGGAAATTGCATGGCTAGGCTCTCTCTCATTGGGCCAATTATTAGGCAGGTTTTTGTGGAGTGGAGAAGATGTATATAATTTGTATTAGCTGTACTTGATGAAATGGAGAGGATTATGTCCATGTGCATTATATGCATGTATACATGTATATACACATGTATAGTCACCCCATGTTCTATCTTTGACATTTACATATACAGAGTGTATGACAATATAATGGGCACTTCATGGGTCAGGGCCTGGTACCATATATTAGTCACTCCAAAATTTACAAACTACTGGTATACAATTTGCATCGTGCAGTGTTGGATTTTAATGAACTATCATTAGTTTCAAATAATTGCAAATAATTTTTGTATTCTTCTTTTTTTTTTCTTCTTTTTTTTTTCCGCACGCAAATAATTTTTTATACTCCCACCTTTAATGTGACGGCAGTTTCCATCGGTCCCCTCCCCCTAATGTCCTATCTATATATGTATCTTGGACAGTTTTCTATCTACAGTTCCAATTTTTGGTGAGTGGATACCCTACAGGGAGACAATGTGTCACATAACTAAATGGAGGTCGATGTCAGAGGTCATAGTCATTGGCCTTAAAAACAAAAGAATTTTTTTTTTAAAAAAACAGGAAATCAGTGAATCTTTCATGTCCGTTCTAAATCTGTGACTTTTTCTGTCCAGAGTTGCAATTTTTTGTGATTGGATACACTAGCTGGGGATGATGAGTTAATACCAAAGTTGAGGGCAAAGGTCACTGTGGCCTAAAAATCTGGAAATCATTGAAAATTGATATGTGTCAAGACAGTGAAGACAGTGTGTCACATACCCAAATTGAGGTCAAGGTGAAAGGTCCAGGTCACTGTGACCCAAAACAGAGAAATCATTAAAGATCATATGTTTTTGTGTGAGTAGATACATAGGTGGAGACGATGTGTCCCATACCAAAGTTGGTATATCAAAGGTCAAGGTCACTGTGATACCAAAATCAGAAAATCGCTAAAAAATTTCGGTGTCACATTAGGGGGGAGACGATGCGGAAAGTATCAAAATTGAGTTCGAAGGCCAAAGCCATGGTCACAGTCACTCCAAAAGCAGGAAGCTCCGTCCGTCACTCTGTCATATCGTCATTCTGTCATTCCATCCTTCCGTTATTCATTCACACTTTCCTTGTGACTGCAAAAACTATATGTCAGATTGACATCAAACTTGGACAGTGGGATGGTATGAGAGAGAGGATGGCTGGGATTGTTTTTTGGCCACCTGCATATTTATCCAATATGGTCGCCATGGCTGCCAAGGACCCTTGACCCTATTCAGCCAAGATACCTAAGCTTGTGACTGCAATAACTCCAGAACAATTTGTCCGATTGACATCAAACTTGGACAGTGGGCTGGTATGAGTGAGAGAATGGCTGGGATTTTTTTTCAGCAACCTGCGTAATCCAATATGGCCGCCGAGATCTTGACCCTATTCAGCCATGCTACCTAAGCTTGTGACTACAATCACTCGAAAACAATTTGTCCGATTAACATCAAACTTGGACAGTGGGTTGGTATGAGTGAGAGGATAGAGGATTGTTTTGCGGTAACCTGGGTAATCCAATATAGCCGCCATGGCCTCGATCTCTATCGAACCATGCTATGAAAACTTGTGACTGCAATAACCCAAAAACTATTTGTCCGATTCACATCAAACTTGACAGTGGTTTGATATGAGTTGAGTGAGTTGATGGCTGGGATTGCTTTGCATCAACCTGCATAATCCAATATGGCTGCCATGCTAAATAAGCTTGTCACTGCAATAACAACAAAAAATTGTCTGATTGACTTCAATCTTTGAACAGTGGTTTTATATGAGTGAGACAATGGCTGGGATTTTTTTTCACCCATCTGCATAATCCAATATGGCCACCATATGGCTTGACCTCAGATCCGGCCCTTTTAAGCTTGTGACTGCAATAAGTGAAGAACGATTTCACCATCTGACATTCAGTATAACAGTAGCAATGGCTGCATAACATTTGCTTGTTTTCGACATGATCTACACATATCACACATCGCTATTTACCATATTTTAAATTGTTTACATTTCAGAGCTAAACTATCTCTTCAATTTCTTTTCAATTTTCAGATAATATAACAAATGTTTCAAACACTCAATACACAAACAAAAGTCACAATTATTTAGTGTACAGTTTTGTTAGTAAAACTCCCATGGTCATGCAGGATTAGCAGGGCTTGAAATTGCCACAAGCCCGGCAGCCCGTGGCTGGTAAATTTAGAACTTGTCTGGTTGAATTTAGTTCTGAAGGTAGCTAACCAGCCCGACTGGCAGGTTATAATTCAAGAATTTCAGCTTTGTATAATGAAATATACCAGCCAGATGGTCTAGCAGAGTTTTACGTTAAATTCATGCCCTCGTTAGTATCGCTTCCATGGTCAAACAGGGTTAGTATAGCTTCCATGATCATGCAGGGTTAGTATAGGTTCCATGGTCAAACAGGGTTAGTATAGCTCCCATGGCCTTGCAGGATTAGTATAGGTTCCATGGTCATGCAGGGTTAGTATAGCCCCCATGGTCATGCAGGGTAAGCTCACATGGCCTCGCAGGATTAGTATAACTTCCATGGCCATGTAGGGTTAGTACAGCTTCTATGGTCATGCAGTATTAGTATAGCTTCCATGGTCATGCAGTGTTAGTATAGCTTCCATGGACATGCAGGGTATAGCTTCCATGGTCATGCAGGGTTAGTACAGCTTCCATGACCATGTAGGATTAGTATAGCTTCCATGGTCATGCAGGGTTAGTATAGCTCCCATGGTCATGCAGGGTTAGTATAGTTCACATAGCCTCACAGGATTAGTATAGCTTCCATTGCCATGCAGGGTTAGTATATCTTCCAGTGTCAGGCAGGGTTAGTATAGCTTCCATGGTCATGCAGGGTTAGTATAGCATCCACGTCATGTAGGGTTAGTATAGCTTCCATGGTCATGCAGGGTTAGTATAGCATCCATGTCATGTAGGGTTAGTATAGCTTCCATGGTCATGCAGGGTTAGTATAGCGTCCATGTCATGTAGGGTTAGTATAGCTTCCATGGTCATGCAGGGTAAGTATAGCTTCCATGATCATGCAGGATTAGTATACCTTCCATGATCATGCAGGGTTAGTACAACTTCCATGACCATGTAGGGTTAATAAAGCTTCCATGGTCATGCAGGGTTAGTATAGCTTCCAGTGTCGGGCAGGGTTAGTATAGCTTCCATGGTCATGCAGGGTTAGTATAGCTTCCAGTGTCAGGCAGGGTTAGTATAGCTTCCATGGTCATGCAGGGTTAGTATAGCTTCCATGTCATGTAGGGTTAGTATAGCTTCTATGGCCATGTAGGGTTAGTACATGGTCATGTGGGATCAGATCGACTTACGTGGTCATTTAGTTTGATTGGCTTGCTTGGGCATGTGGGATCAGATTGACTTACATGGTCATGTAGGATCAGATTGGCTTACATGGTCATGTTGTATCAGATTGGCTTATGTGGTTGTGTAGAATCAGATTGGCTTATGTGGTCATGTTGTATCTGATTGGCTTATGTGGTCGTGTAGGATCAGATTGGCTTATGTGGTCATGTATCTGATTGGCTTATGTGGTCGTGTTGTATCAGATTGGCTTATGTGGTCATGTTGTATCAGATTGGCTTATGTGGTCATGTAGGATCAGATTGGCTTATGTGGTCATGTATTAGATTGGCTTATGTGGTCGTGTTGGATCAGATTGGCTTATGTGATCGTGTAGGATCAGATTGGCTTATGTGGTCATGTATTAGATTGGCTTATGTGGTCGTGTAGGATCAGATTGGCTTATGTGGTCATGTATCAGATTGGCTTATGTGGTCGTGATGGATCAGATTGGCTTATGTGATCGTGTAGGATCAGATTGGCTCATGTGGTCATGTATTAGATTGGCTTATGTGGTCGTGTAGGATCAGATTGGCTTATCTGGTCGTGAAGGATCAAATTGGCTTATGTGGTCGTGAAGGATCAGATTGGCTTATGTGGTCGTGTTGGATCAGATTGGCTTATGTGATCGTGTAGGATCAGATTGGCTTATATATTCATGTAGCATTGATATGAATAATCACAATTAATTGTGAATGTTAATTTAAAGGTATTATGTTAGTTGAACAAAATCATGTTGCACCTCCATGAACTGATAGATAACAGATCCAGAACTGATTTTAGGCTGCAGCCCAAGTCCTCACATTGATGGTGGTGTGATTTGTGGGCCTCTCTAGATGAGCTATGATATGGTTTGATAAACACACAAATGTATTTATAATTTGTCTAAAATCTGGCGGGTGTCTCAGATTTCCATCCACACACTCTTGTCTGGTGAGTGCAGTGTCAGATATGGCAGACTAAAATCTGGGATGAGGGAGAAGGGGGATGATGTTAAGAGATTATCTCCAATTAAGCCTGATAGACATAAACAAATACTGGAGTTTTTCACCAGAAGCTGTTAGCCCCCCTCAGTGAAGCGAAGAATTTCAATTGGCTGCCAGTTATCTACACCAGTTATGTTTTCCAGTCTCTCTCTATATTTTTTACTGTATATGTTTCATTTTTTCCCCCAGTCCTGCTCTAGTCTAGCATACCGATTGTAACAGCTGAGGCTGTAATTAAAGACATAACATCCGTGTCTTGTCTAACGAGTAGAGTAAAGTCGTAGGGTGTAGCGCCCACCCTGATGATTATAGCTATCTCCTGGTATACTTATACATTGCTTGTAAACATGATCACACTGGGTCTAGCTAAACATGTTTGTTAAACATCCCCCAGCATTATTATATGTACCCCCCTAGCTATAATTATAGAGTCCATTCACTGATGTATATTAAATATGCACATTTGTCTATATTCCAAACTCATTACCTGAAGATTATTGGGTTTAACTATTTAATATAGGATACTATAGAATCATAGAGATCAGCACCTTGTTCTCGAGTTCATAGTACTTTGTTCTTAATACCAGTACACTACTTAAGGTTGAAGTGTGCTGTTATAGCCTGTAATCTTAGCCAAGCCTGACCAGCTGACTGTATCATTACTGTCTGTTATATTGAAGTGTATTCAAACTCTGATTGTACCCATCCCTTGTGCAGATATTCAAGATTTGATATTATTTGTACATTAATTGGGAATCATTACATACATGTCTGAAATCAAGCCAAAGACTAAATTACAGGTTTGTTTGTTTTTGACACCTATACCTTAAACCATGTGAAACATAAAACACCCATCCTACAGCTGGAGAAATAGCTTATTTCCACAATAGGGGAGAGAGAGAGAGAATTAAAGTTTAACATCGCGTTCAGCAATATTTCCGCTATATAGCGACGATCAAACAAAATTCTATTTTAGACTGTTGACCTTCTCATTTGAATATCACCCATTTCTTATTGCTTTAGAAGAAAAACTGATTATTGGAAAATGACTGATAGACTAGAGAAATGTCAATATGCCTAAACATTGAAGAATTTGATTTTACCCCTCGGCCAAATTTGGGGTATTGTTATCATCATGCACATTTGTATATCTGTCCGGCCATCTCCATTTTCTCACTACCGTCATATCTCGAGAATGATTGTGCTTAGGAGCACCAGCACATATTCATGTGATCACAGAGCAGAAGCCTATTGAAAAACGACATACCAGGTCAATCCCCGGAAGCCCCACAGGGCTGCATTAGGATGATGGATACTCTGAGTGATTTACATCATCCTTATGATCAAATACGTACATATACTGAGACATGAAAACAGGATCTGGTGAGGAGGGTATTAGTGTACTACAGAAATCATCCCATGTAAACGATGGTAGTATTTCTTTGTCAATCATACAGATTGAAACATTTTTCCTCCTAATAATAAACAAACATGGACTGTTTTATTAAGAGTTATGATTAAATTCCAAACTCTGACCTGGGAATGGTCTTTGTTTATGTATTTAAAAAACATCCCTGATGTTTTAATGTCTGACCATTGACCAATGTTTGAATGCACAGTGCTGTGTTACAGTGTGTGGTGACTGTCAATGCCTGAGCCAGCTGACATTTACTGGTCCTTGTCTGCTTTGGTTTATAGCTCATCTATGTGCTCCCATCCCCCTGGATTGGATTCTTGCTCAGACATTGCAGCTGGAACCGATAAGAAAATACCACTGACAAATTGTCATTGATAAGACCACTAAAAATGAATTCCCCCCAGCAGTCTGTATGTGTGGGATCTAATCACCACTGTTGTTGAGGAATTTATATATGATATATTGAAAATATTTGAAAACGTTTGGGAAGCAGAAATAAATGGGGCAGTTCAGAAATGTACTTTTATTTTGATAAATGCAGATATATTTAAGTTCTGTTTATAAATGCCTTACAATGCATTTTATTTGTTGCCAATTTAGGTCGGTGATGGTCATCACAAATGCTGTGAATTCCCACTTGGCTAGTTGGAAGTCAACATATTCAAATTTTGTATACATGTATAATGATTTTAATATTGATCATGGTTTCATTTGTTTATTTTCAGGTGAGCGCAGAAACTCGGCGTAACCAACTGATGCGAGACATGGCTCAACTTAGGCTACAGGTCAGTATTGTTTTCTTATATCAGTGATTGGAGGTTTTTACCCCTCGGCCAACTTTGGCCTAGGGGTATTGTCGTCATCATGTACGGCTGTCCGTACGTCTGTACGTCCGTATGTCCGTCCGTCCGTTACCGCGATATCTACAGAACCGTTTCATGCATGGCAACCAAACTTGTTATATCTATTTATCTTCACGTAAATCAGAAGCCTATCGAAAATGAGTCATCTCGGACAAAATTTTGCAGAGTTATGCCCCTTTTTACAAATAAAAATCCATTTATGATTTGTTATTGTGATAATTTCAGAACCGTTCCATATACAACATCCTAACGTGATACAGTTGTTTCTCTTGACCTGAACTAGATGCCTATCGAAAATGAGTCGTGTCAGAAAGTATTTTGCAGAGTTATGCCCCTTGTCTAATAAAATCCACTAATTCCTATGTTAAGTTTGCATATAATTTCTATATCATGTTTGTATACTATCACATTTATTTATTGATTGGATGACTGATTTATTGATTTATTCTCTTACACAATGCGAAGAATGCCTGCAAATCTGTTTTGAAAATGACACTAGATGCCTATCGAAAATGAGTCGTGTCAGAAAGTATTTTGCAGAGTTATGCCCCTTGTCTAACAAAATCCACTAATTCCTATGTTAAGTTTGCATATTATTTCTATATCATGTTAGTATACTATCACATTTATTTATTGATTGGATGACTGATTTATTCTCTTAGACAATGCGAAGAATGCTTGCAAATCTGTTTTGAAAATGACATACATGTGCCATTTAGTATACATGTACTGTATTTATCTAGCCATGTGTACTGTTGTTTTGGTGAGACATCGATACAGCTCTTTCAATTTATTCCAGAAACAAATTAATTTACAAAGAAAGTACACTTACAATACCAGGGGTAAATATTTCTTCCCACAAGCCAATCAATTATAATAGTTGGGGTTCAGAGCCGAGGGATTTCGATAGCGCAGCTTCATGTTTTAGATTTATCTGGAATTCCAGATCTTTGGTAAGTTTTGTAACCATACAAATCCATGTAAATTGTGCACAAATTTGTGAAAATATGCCCTTTTCCAGAGTTTTCATGCCAGGTCACTCCGATCTCTGTATACAAAGAATTTATGTTTTCACATTTTAATAATCAACAACACCCCCCCCCCCCCCCCCCAGCCCAGGCTGGTGGAATCATGATTTCACTTCCATGTATCATTTAGTTGATAGTTGACCACACTGATTGAGGAAGTCTCCTACTCCATTATGACCTTGGGGTTCTACATTCTCTGAATGGCCTATAGACCAATTTGTGTATACTATATGGTCATCATCTTGGGCCTCCTTCCGTCCATCCCCATTTTCTCTTTACCACCACATCTCAAGAATGAATATATGCCTAGGAGCATCAAACTTACAGCACTATACATGTCTGCATGTGGTCACATTTTCACATGTCACCAGGTCAAACTGTGTCAATTTATCACACATTGTTTATTACCACCATATCTCATGAAAGACTACATGTATGCATTAGAGGAGCATCAAATTTGTCAAATGTTTGTGATCTTAGAGCGATTGACTCACAAAGCATCATGCCTAAATCTAAAATGGCAGCCATGATGGTTCACTCGCATGTTAATCATGCTTTCCACATTTGTTTTCTTTCTGCATTGAGTAATTTTGCCTGAAATTAATATACTTGATGTCATTCGATTAATAAGTACTAGTATCTTTCTTTGATCAAAGTTTAGCCTGTGTGTATCAACAGTTCTGTCTTACTGAATGTTGAACAACCATCAGATTTGGACACTGGTCAGAATATGAAGTGTTTCAAATAATTCATTAAACGTCTGCCAATGAATCACCTTTAATGACCATCTGATAGCTCGGAATCTGGAGGCTATCCTACATCAGTACTATACTCAGTATAAAATGCAACCCATTCCATTAATTTCAGATATCATATTTTCTGTGTAATTAATTTCTTTCCTCTGTTCGAGGACATCAGACATGAAGGCTTCGTATTATAATCTCTGTCCTTTCCTTCTTGAAACATCCTTGGAGAATTTAGTCTGGCTTTGCTGACCCTGCTGTTTCTACCACCTCATTGTTTTCACTTCACTCAAGGGTATTGATTAAGTCACAGTAGCTCTGTGTGGGAGAGTCTTGACCCCAACAAACCAGAGGTCAGCTTCTAGGGATATGGCTTTTGACAGCAAGGCAAGATTGATGGTTTTAGATATGGGATATTTTTCCTTGGCCAGTCTGATGAAGTAATACCATAATTGAGAGATGTCTGGGGAGAAAACTTGTTGGATTAAGAGATTCCTGTACAATATCCCTCCCTCCCGGGTATGTCAATGGGATACGGCAGGAAAAAGAAGCTATTGGGTAAATACCAAAGTTATAGCATCATTGTGAGCTAACAGAGATTTTACTGCCATTATGCCGGAAGTTTGGTGGTCCAGTGTTGCCATCTAATCAATATTTAATTTCCTATATGTCACTACTATATCACATGTATGTATTATATCTACCTACCATTCACTGTCTGCCCGCTTCACTGAGCCCCATGGCATTCCCAGGGTTGAGCTGGGGTGTCGTTGTGCCCAACCCAGGTCATGGTAAGAATAGGCCTCATCTCCTTAGACAGCTTGTCGTAACAGCCGACTAACTGGGGCAACTGTGGGGTTCTCAGGTGTGAAAAAGACCCGAACATCGTGATATGACTGAAATTTATTTGAAAGCGATGTTAAATCATATTCACTCACTCACTGCCTGCAGTGGCAAGAAAAACATCAGACTGACGATAAGACTAGCGAAGAATCTGTGCCTTGATGCTTACTACCTCATAGATTTACACTGTCTGTTGTTTGACCATTTGATGATTTTTTCCAAATGTTTGGCCCCTTAACGGCAACATCAATATCTGCTTGTTTCGTTCAAATCTCGATTACTATTTTATCTACAATTTTAAAACTTACATCGAAGATGCTTGGTACGTTACAGATGTGCACTGTAAGTTTTTTTTTTTTTTTTTTTGCCTGTTTCTATGATTTTCCCCAGAGTTGTGGCCCTTTATTTTCAACATATATGCTTGTCTGGTCCATATCTCTTCCTATTTCATCGACTAACTTGAAACTTACATGGAAGATGTTAAGTACTTTGCAAGTGTGCCTGTCAAGTTGTTTTTACCCCTTTCAGTGATTTTCCACAGGGTTATGAGCTTTTTAAGTTCAAAACTTATGTGAAAGATGCTTTTTAGTAATTTTACTTTGCACATGTGCAATCACAGGTGTTTTGCTTATGATTTTCCCCTTGATTTATTGGCCTTTATTGTCAACATCAATATATGCTTGTCTGGTCCAAGTCTTCATTACTATTACATCGACAACTCTGAGACTTCCATGGAAGAGGCTTATTATGATGTAGATGTGTACTATCAGGTGTTTTTCGATGATCTTTCACAAAGTTATAACTCTGTATCGATGGTATCAGTGTATGCTATTTTTTACTCTCTTGTCTGGGCTGTATTCCCCTTATTTATTAGGGAAGCAGTTTGATGAAATTTTCATAGTTGGGCTCTCCAAAATTGTGTTTCCTAAGTTATGGTTTCTGCTTGCAGTCAAAGGTGTGCTTGCGTATATTGAAGCTCACAGGGCTCTAGTTCTCATCCTGGGTCACCCCAGTGACCATTCAGAAGATAGAAAGATGAACATATGTTCTAGTATGATTACATGTATATGTTCCCTGCTCCCATTGGGCGTTGAATGCTCTTTTTGAAGTCCAACATGAAGAAACATTTTAGCTAAGTAACATGCCTTGTTTTTTAGGCTGAAGTGAATCAACTGGAAGGATCTCTGCAGTGTGAGGATGTGCCAACATTTCCCCCCTACCTCATCCCTGACAGCTCGGCTCTCGCTCATAATCTACCTGCAATCAGACAACTAACACAGACCGCCAGGTGTATCGTTATCATACCGTTAGCAGGTAATTAGTGAAATTTTACCTCTTGTGACATGGTGTAAACATATAAAAGGTCTTTACAACTGAGGTTAAGTGAAGATTTGATGCAATTTGGAGTGCCAAAATGAAATATCAGGTAACAAAAAAAAGTTCAGTTACATGTAGCTTGAAGTATATTATCTTGTCATAGGGAATGAGTATTTTCCAGACCTTGGGTCTTAAGGTTTTTGAATAAGAGCATCCTGAAGTAGTGGATTTGTGCAAATATCGTTTGTTTCGAGGTATTCCCATTCAGTGGATATCCTATACATCGGGTAGTTTAGTACTACATGTACTGCAGAGAAACTAATCTGTGCAGCTTTTCACTGGCATTTTATGGTGACAGTTAAAGATCATACACAGAAATCGTATGCGCCTATACTCCACCCCAAAAATTTTGGAGGGGGGGGGGGGTGGCTACGACTTACCCCAGACTCTCTTCCAGTATAGTATGGAGTCTCGCATCCATTCCTGTATGCATATTGATTCATTCTCTCAATTGAAATTGTTCATCAGTAGTTTATTCTTGAATAATTTATTGTTCATCAGTAGTTTATTCTTGAATAATTTATTGAGACAAGGTATTTAATTAGTTACTGTACTTGTCATGATGAATTTATTTATGTAATGGTATTCATCCACCTACTGGCATTGATTCATTTCACCAGTGATTGACACATTAGACATGATGAAGAAGGAGAGCTCAGGAGCAAGGGAGGCAATCCGGTGGCTCGAAGGAGAGTTCCGTAAAGGAAATAGGTGAATATTCAATAAGGTTAAAAAGCTGTGGCGAGAGCCAAAGTACATGTACCGGGTACTGGTACAACAAGTTCTTGTCAGTACTGCTGATTGGCAATTCATCTGATTATTCTTTTCAGCATGTTTGATCTTTGTTTTTTTTTTTTCATGGTAATTACTGCTATATTCAGTCGAGTTAGTGTGTGATGTCATGTTGTCCATTTTTATTGCTTGTAAATATTCTGAATGCTTGTTACAGATACATTCGAGCTCAGAAGGCAAACGAGCGAGCAGGGATGCCTCCGAAACCAAATCTGAAGAAAAAGCACAGAGAATTATGGTATGTTAGTTGTTGGTGTTAATTAGGCTTGTATAGTAAACCTGTGATGATGGGCATTCTCTGAATGGTCACTCAACATAAGGAGGCCGGGGTACTTAGCCTGAATAAAATAACTTTCTAGCTTTGCAGGTACTGGTGCATAATTTTTTTAGCGCGTCTTCAACCCTTTTTGTCCACAGCAGATTCTTTTTTTGTATCCACACATTTCTCTCTCAAAATTTTGCCAAAATAATGTTCGAGTATCTTAATTTCATTTGAAAGAAGTAGTGTTGTTGAATGCTGACTGTCCACAGAACTCGGAAAACATTGTTGGTTAGATGCAAATTTTATTACAGTACAGACCTGAAAAGACTACATTAAACGCAGGCGTGACACGAGAAAATCGAGATTAGAATTGTCGGAGTGTTTAAGTTAGCAAGACCATGGCAGGACCATCACATGCTTTAATCACGCCAATGTTTTTGGAGAACGCGATCAAGCAAAAAAGAGACGCGATCCACAAATTTTTGGCACGAGTGACATTTCCGAACACACGTCAAAACAATTTGTAGGCGCACCTGTGATTTTTGTCATCGCGTCGACGATTTCGGAAGTCGCGCATAGAGTTCTACTGGAACATTTGAATTCCAACATTCATCATTGAGGCGATGATAAAAATAAAACTGGACCACACAAGCAAAAACTTCAAAAGTCTTCTTTTATTGACATTTTATTATTGCTTTCAGTCTTGAAAACAAACGTCTTGAAAACAAAATATAAAAAAACACAATAAAAATGATGTGACCTCACTAGACTGATGTGAAGTGATTCTCTCTTAATTACAGGTGTCTCCAGGAGTTAATAAACTGTGCCTCATACTTGTCTGAACAGAGTGGTCAGCTCGGTGGCTCTAGTGTGATCACTGTGTTGACCAGTGGAGATGTGGACAGCCTGGAAAGCAGGACCAAAGTCAAGTCAATCATTCACACCTGTAAACAAAAAGGTAGGCATTCAGTCTTGATAGTATATACAGGGTAAGTACCCAAGTTATAAACACCTGTCAATATCTCAGTATTGTAAACACGAAGTTGGGTACCCTTTATCAATCTGTAGCATAAGGGTAGGCCACTTAACTCGCTTGTAAACGCAAAATTAGGTACTCAATCTCACATATAAACACACATGTATGCCACTGAACTCACCTGTAAACACCAAGGTAGGTCACTTAACTCACTTGTAAGCACAAAGGCACCAAATCTCACATGTTAACACAAAGGTAGGTCACTGTTCATCTGTAAACAACAAGGTAGGCCACTTATCACTTGTAAACACAAAGATAGGTCACTTAAGGATACGTAGCACCCCTGAGGCAGTTTTCTACACCCCTTGATAAATTGTCTTCTGTAACCATAAATATTCAACATAACAATAATAATGTATATCTTTTATGAAAGCGTATGTCCTGAGGAATTCGCTTATGTAATTTACATAACAGTTGCTCATACCTTGTAGAAAATATTCAAGATTTAAAAAATGAAATGAAATTTTCAATTAAAATTTCATGAAAACTGTTCAACATATTTCAAATTTGATGGTATACCGCGATGAAAGACAACTAGAACTAGTAAACGGCGTCTCACTTTTTATACGCCCGCCAAAAAGGCGGACGTATTATGTGATGGCGGTTTCCGTCCGTCTGTCCGTCCGTCTGTCCGTCCCCCGTGTCCGGTCTATATCTGGAACAGTTTTCTATTTACAGTTCCAATTTTTGGTGAGTGGATACCCTACGGAGAGACGATGTGTCGCGTACAAAAATGAAGGTCGCGGTCAGAGGTCAAAGGTCACTGGCCTGAAAACAGGAAATCAGTGAAGTGTTCGTGTCCGGTCTATATCTCTGGATGTTTTCTATCCACAGTTGCAATTTTTTGTGAATGGATACATCAGGTGGAGACGATGTGTCGCGTACCGAAATTCAGGTCGAGGTCGGAGGTCAAAGGTCACTGTTGCCTAAAAATCAGGAAATCATTTATTATTGATAGTTTTCCATCTACAGTTCTAATTTTTGGTGAGTGGATGCCCTTGGGGGAAACGATGTGTTGCATGCCAAATGTAGGTCGAGGTCAGAGGTCAAAGGTCAGTGTGAATGAAAAATCAGGAAATCATAAATTTCTAATGAAGTGAAGTGTTGCATATCAAAATATAGGTCAAGGTCGAAGGTCAAAGGTCATTGTGACCCAAAAATCAGGAAATTATTAAAAATAACATTTTTTTGTGTCAGTAGATACATTAGGGGGAGTCAATGTGTCACATATTAAAATGTAGGTCAAGGTCAAATGTCAAGGTCACTGTGACCCCAAAATCGTAAAATTGTTAAAAATCTTGATTTTTTGTGTCCATTGAGAAATTACGGGGAGATGGTTTGTTCATGTATCAAAATTTAGGTCAAGGTCACTGTGACTCCAGAATCAAGAAATCTTTTGTGTCAGTAGATACATTACGGGGACATGATGTGTCACGTACCAAAATGTAGGTCAAGGCCGAATATCAAGGTCACGGTGACCCCCAAAATCATGAAATTCATAAAAATCGTGATTTTTTTTGTGTCCATTGATACATTGACGGAAGACGATGTGTCATGCACCAAAGTCAAGGTCAAAGGTCAAGGTCACTGTGACCCCAAAATCAGGAAATCAGTAAGTCACATTTTCATATGCCTGTCGAAGACGAGGTCATGTAATGCGATGTTGCGTTCTGTCCATTCATCCATGCGATATCTCTAGTTTCAAGGTATGGAATGGTATCAGATACCTTACTCGCATGGCGAAGAGGAGACCTACATCAATTTGTCAAATGTCAAGGTCACAGTCCCCCAGAATTGAATCAAGTTTAGCTGACTATATGTGTTGGGTTGGAATATTCAGAGTTCTCTCCCCTACATGTATATGGCATTTGTCCTGTGGAGTTGTCTCCCATGTTTGAAACAGCTACATTTAGTTAAACTGTTGTGAAATAGAAACCATACATTTACTAGTTTAACGTGGAGACGGGTCCTTTATGAACTTCATACCCGTTTATCAACTCAAGAACAAAGGTTTACTTCATCACTTTCTTCTTCCTTCATGAAAATTCTCTCGTCTGAAAGAAATCCATTTGCAGGAAAAGTACTATTTTCTTGTGTTTGACTATTGTTGATTTCATTGTGGGATATGTGAGCTCTCGGATCTTGCTCCAAGGTCACCTAGTTTCCAAGAGTTAAGCTCATTTCAGTTAATCATTCAATTTTAGATGTGATATGTTACATTCTCAGAAGCACAAAATTGTAGACCTTTTTCCGGATTGCTAGCTACCAATTGGAATCAAGGCGATTAAACAACCTTGAAATTTGGACCAATGTAATTCCAAATATACGGGCGTATATTGAAGCCCTTTGGGCTCTTGTTAAAACTTAGCCTAGTTCTATTTTTGTACCATTATAACTAAAATGAATTGACAAAATTTGATTATCTTATAACTCCCTACATTAAAAGTTGAATAATTCAAAAACTAAGCTGAACTTATGAAAACTGAGATGCCATTTACTAGTTCTAGTTGTCTTTAATCAAGGTATACCATCAAATTTGAAATATGTTAAACCGTTTTCACAAAATTTCAATTGAAAAATGGAGGCTATTGAATTCATTTCATTTTTTTTTTTTAATTTTGAATATTTTTACATGGTAGTAGCAACAGTTATGCAAATTAAATAAGTGAATTCCTCAGGACATACGCTTTCATAAAATATATACATTGTTATTGTTATGTTGAATATTTACTGCTACAGAAGGAACATTATCAAGGGGTGTACAAAACTGCCTCAGGAGGGCGACGTTCCTTAACTCACCTGTAAAAATCAAGGTAGGCCACTTAACTCAATTGTAAACACAAAAGAAGCCGACATAACTCAACTATAATAACTATGGCCACTGTCAGCCATATTGGATTTTATTGGATTTTAAGCAGTTTGATCTTGTCTAGAGTACGATTCAACTGATATACTTCAACTTGGGAAGTGCCTTGACAATGATGAGAGGACGGTTGGGATTGTTTCCATGCATCAGCAATAGTGGATTCTGTTGCATTTTAAAGGGAACGTAAACTCTGTGGTAAAACAGCGCGGGAATTATACAAGAGTCCCGATAGATTAAAAAATCGTGACAAATATTTTTTCTCATTTTTTCCCAATGAATGAGGCAGACGCAAACATAGAAAATACCGTGATTTGGAATTTCTTGGGGGCGCCGCCATGTTTATTTTGGGCAGGATTTTTATCCAATGGGAAAGCGTGAAATTCAGTTGTGCCGATAATCTCCTACGTCATCGGACATTCTCTGCGTCGAGATAACATGGCCGCATATGGTCGTTTTCATGCACTCCTCCGTTCCCCGACTAACAGAGGGAATGTTATAGATTAGCTTTGATGTAGAATACGGCCTGATTCTAGCAGATATTCTACGATGCCGGGCTGCTCTGCATTTGGCTGTGACCATGTACCAGGTAATCTCGACACGTCGCACTATCATC
Source organism: Hanleya hanleyi (assembly GCA_036873755.1). NCBI lineage: Eukaryota > Metazoa > Mollusca > Polyplacophora > Lepidopleurida > Hanleyidae > Hanleya > Hanleya hanleyi. The sequence goes on along the minus strand of JAVTVY010050631.1, from coordinate 230,434 downwards.
CTCGTTCATGTTTGTAAGCTACGGTCTCGAATACGGCACCTCTGCCAATTGACGCGTTTTTACCTCCAGAGGCAGAAGAACTAGTGTCCGCTGACGTCACGATTCTTCAAACATGGAGGCCTCTATGTTGTTCAAGTGTAACAAAGTTAAAACGTTTAGTACTGCTTTGAAAAAATTGTAAAAAAATATCTGATACACAATTTGGATTCTATGAGGAAAAAGCTTCAACTGGCCATGCACGGTTCACCAGAGTTTACGTTCCCTTTAAGCAGTTAGATGTTGTCCGGACTTTAACTCTAGAACAATTCAACTGATTGACTTCAGTGGCTTGACATCAGTGAGAGGACGGTAGGGATTGCTTTTCAGTTATCTGTGTAATTCAAAATGTCCACCATCAGCCATCTTGGATCAGCAGTTTGATATTGTCTGGACAATAACTCGAGAACGATTGAACCAATCGACTTCAAACTTGAAGAGTGGCTTGACATCAGTGAGAGGACGGTTGGGATTGCTTAATCCAAGATGAACACGGTCAGCAGTTGGATCTTTACACATTTCTTGTCCGACCAAGAATTCGAGAACTATTGAACCAATCGATTTCAAACATGGAGAGTGTCTTGACATCTAAAGCAATGATATTGAATATCATCGACCAAAAAATCAATCATAGAGGTCCATGGCCCCCACAGCAGCAGTACCAGTTAACTGGTGTTGCTGGCGGGGGACATGGACCTCTATGGTCGATTTTAGCTCTTGTTTCTGGCTCCATGTTCTTATCCTGAGGCCTTTTTAATACATGTATATGGGACTACATTGCCATCTATAAACAGAAGTCCTCGTGAAGTGGGTTGAACTTGTTGTTAAGACAAGTACCCTTGTGTGTAGGAGACATCTATTGGCCGCCTCCAGCCAATCTATCTCTCTCCTCAAGTTGCGTTTCCTAAGGGTTTTCCTGTTTTCTCTACTATACAATTGTCCTGCACACCCTAGACCTGAAGTGAGTCATTGTTTTCCACTTCAGATATTATATCCTGGTAAAACATATTGTTGAGTGTTGTGAGATATACCATACATTTCAAGTGCTTGCCTCTTTATCTTGGGTTGGTATTACAACATCTAAGGGCTGACCGCCAGCCCACCGCCTTGATTGTTACTCGAAAGTTGGAGGACCGGTGTTCATGTGGAAATGGCTTTGACTTATGTCTACCATTTCTCTCGCGAGATTCGCCATGGCAGATATGGGTGGGTTTTCCATCATGTGCACTTCCTCGTCTAATCAAATCACAGCTTTTGTATTTATGGCTCTCAGCTAATCAGCATCAACAGAATGGGCTCAAGATAACACAGCTAAAACAAGACTTACTGTGTGCTTTTGTCAAATGATAAACATCTAACTCTGACATTCTTCCATAAGATATACCGGAAGCATTTTCCGTCTCTTACGTATGCAGATAAAGTCTTCCCGTGACAATCAAAAGCAATGAAGATTGAATGTGCCGTGTTTACACCGTGTTTCTCGGCCCATTGTAGAGGGTGTTTCTCGGCCCATTGTAGAGGGTGTTTCTGACAGTTCAGGAGGTTTCAAACTCTGACAATGGGAGAATGGAAGCAGCAATATACAGGGTACTGGGAAGGGGGTACCCTGATAATGACACTGTGATTTAATCCTGCCAGAGCTTATTGTTTGTGATTTGTTCTGGTAGTCGAAAAATGGTATATATAAATATACCTGATCATTTCTTACCATTTATACTGCAAAATACTGCGTAAACTATTTATCCTTCTCAAAACTAGTTCTTCACAATATTCCTTCCTCCTGTAGTATTTATTTGGCTATCATACATGTGAGGTCAGCTGTATAGGAAGGTTGCAATCGGTGTCATAGAGCAGCCATGTTGGGGTATATCCACAGGGAGTGTCATAATTTCTTTGGCTCTTGCTAATCTTGTTTACTTACTTCCGCATTCCTTGAAAATGTGAACAATTCACAGATTGACAGTAGTTCTAAGAGATTAACTCTCTCTGTAAGAGTTAAAGTCTATATTCACTGTAGCCTGACTGATTTAATGACAAACTTCCTGTCTGCAGGTATCAGCATAGAGAAGATGGGGGACTTCCAGAGTAAATGGAAGGACATCCTGGAACTGGGTAAAGGCTGACCGAGTCTGTGAGACCCCGGCTAGAGATGAGCCCTGACCATCCAGTCTACCAACAACAACTACCACACCACCTCTGCCATCACCAGTGTAGCTGTCTGAGAGTATGGAGGAAATAGTAACATCCAATGAGCACAAGACTAAAGATTATCCCTACAGGGCTGGCAGAGCCTGTAGCTATGTTATATGGTATAATTGAGATGACATGTGGTGCGGTGTTACCTGTAATCACTGTTGTGCCATTGAGAAACACGGCAGTTTACTGGGATATCCAAACTTTATACAGCAGTCCAGCCCAAGGGTGACATGTAACATGTGTGTGTGTCATAATAATCCAGTGAAGTTGAACTGATCAGACATAATATAGCATTGATGACTAAGCCAATGGAAGCACAAGGACAGAAAAACTTTATACAAAGGACATTTAGTGCTTTAGAGGCCTTCAAATGTATGAACAGTACCAGTATTTCAACATATTCGACAGTGGCCCAAAGTGATATAGCCATAGTGACATGATTGGTGTGTTACAGTGACATAGCTACATTCTTCAGCCATACATTCTTCTCATGCCATTATGTAGCAATGACATTAATATAGCCACATTCTGACAGGGATACCATTGTCACCGTAACATTGTGCCCCAGTGACATAGCTACATTGTCACAGTGATGTCATTGTTGCCATGACATTGTACTCCAGTGACATAGCTACATTCTCTCAGTGATGCCGTCATGCAGCAATCACATTGATATATCCACATTCCCACAGTGATGTCATTGTCACTGTGACATTGTGCCCCAGTGACATAGCTACATTGTCACGTTGGTGTCCTAATGTCATGGTGACAAATTGGTGTACCAGACTGATATAGCTCCATATCATTGTGATGCCATTATGCCAAGTGACAAACTTATTTGTGACATAGTTACATTCTCAGCCACAGTGCCATAATTGGTGTGCCACAGTAATATAGCTACATATCGCAGTGATGCCATTGTCACAGTGACATAATTGGCGTGCCATAGTAATATAGCTACATTGTCACAGTGATGCTATTGTCCCATTGACATAATTGGCATGCCACAGTAATATAGCTACATTGTCACAGTGATGCCATTGTCACATTGACATAATTGGCGTGCCACAGTAATATAGCTACATTGTCAGTGATGCTATTGTCACATTGACATAATTGGCATGCCACAGTAATATAGCTACATTGTCACAGTGATGCCATTGTCACATTGACATAATTGGCGTGCCACAGTAATATAGCTACATTGTCAGTGATGCTATTGTCACATTGACATAATTGGCATGCCACAGTAATATAGCTACATTGTCAGTGATGCCATTGTAATATAGCTACATTGTTAGTGAGTGATGCCATTGTCACAGTGATGCCATTGTCACATTGACATAATTGGCGTGCCACAGTAATATAGCTACATTGTCACAGTGATGCCATTGTCACATTGACATAATTGGTTTGCCACAGTAATATAGCTACATCGTCACAGTGATGCTATTGCCACATTGACATAATTGGCGTGCCACAGTAATATAGCTACATTGTCACAGTGATGCTATTGTCACATTGACATAATTGGTTTGCCACAGTAATATAGCTACATCGTCACAGTGATGCCATTGTCACATTGACATAATTGGCGTGCCACAGTAATATAGCTACATTCTCACAGTGATGCCATTATGCTACATTGGAATAATTGACAGTCAATGACATAATTGGTGTGCTTCAGAGATTCAACTAGGTTGTCCGAGCGAACCACTTGTGTCCTAAGAAATTGTGTGCTACAGGGATGGCTTCAATGTTACAGTGATTCCACTTATGGGACACAGTGATAAAATTGGTGTGCCACAGTTAGATGGCTACATTGTTGCAGTGATTTCACACCTGTGCTACAGTTTTTGTGCCACTGTCACATTGGTCAGTTGTAATCTCCATTCTTCAATTTTGTCACAGTTCCAAGAACTGTGCCACAGTGTGATACAACTATAATGCTAGAACAGTGTTTGCTTCAGAATTCTTGCCAAACAGAGGCCATGAAAAGCTAATAGTTTTAGACAAAATTTGTTTATTTTAATATGCCTAGCTGGTCATTGTTGTCTGTAAAACCTTATTCAAGATCACCCAGTGTCCGACCAAATGACAGTTTTAGGTTGACATGATCCGAGAGACAATGCTGAATATCAATATAAGGGGAGATGATCCATGCTGACAAGTCCAATAAAATGGATCATTCAGGTTCAGTTTTACTCCTCAGGCCATATGGGCTAAGGAGTATTGTTATAGGCATTTATGTGTGTATGTCTGTACCCTAATGTGTCTGTCTTTTAACATGTTTTTGTCTTCGTCTTATCTCAAAAACTCCTGCAAGGAAGATCATGAAACTTGCACACTACAGTAAGTGTACCTTGTTGATGTGCCTTTAGCATCTTCTGGATCCATTCGGTTATTTTTGTTTGTCCTTTTTCATATACTGTTGCCATACAACCTTTTTGGCAGCTTGCCAATTTGTCACCGGCACATCAGTGCCCCCCTCATGTTAAAATGCTCGATTTATCTCGATAAACAAGGGTCAGTTCTTATGTATTTGCAAATAACCAATGCAGTAGAGTTTTTATGCTCCCCTCATTGATTGTTGATTTCAACATGAACCTTGACCTCAGGTTGTTTGATGTATTGTTTTTGGCCTCATTATTGTTATCATTTTTTTGCCATTTTACTACATGTACGCGAGGAAACATCGTGCATTTTTTGTGTAGTTTGATCCTTGAAAGTAGTTATTCTGGACCCATCCACAGTTAATAATGTGTGACATGAATGGAAACATACCAACGAGAAGTTTTTGCATGGTGAGTAGTCTGTCATTGCTATATTTCGACAAAACGGTTTTTAGGAGTGGGTTTGGGTCTCATGGGCAAAGAGGCATTCTTTGTAAGATATTCTGGCTCGAGATAACAACAGCATATTAAAAAAAGAGAGTGAACGATCCGTTTTACTGGACCAGACGCTGACCAGCAAATAATCAACAAGAATTTAAGGGGTTTCTTTACCTTTCCTGATATATCCCACAAAACTGACACGATGAGAGAATCTAACTGACATGATGAGAGAATCTAAGAAATCTGAGAGTAAGTATATACCTCAAAACACGTAAACAGCTAAAATTTCAGCTATCTGATGGAAAAAAATCAAAATTTATACTTTATTTTCAGACTACCTACACTTGGATTTGAGGTTTTCTACTTTCTTTTAACATTTGATTTTGGCACTCTATTGTCAGAAATCAGCATTGCGAAGGACCTATTTTTCGTGGCTAATTTCGATCAGTAATACATGTGATAAAAACATAAGCAAAGAACTGAATGCTTGTTGAGCACACAATGTTTACTGATCCCCAAAATCCCATTGAAATCCCATGTTATTTCTTTGATTCTCTCATTCAAATGAACAGGTGTTGTATTGGCTGGGCTGATCAGTGTCCAGGGTAATAGGAACTGAGGGCACCCTAGTGTCCTGGCACATGCAGGCACCATCATGATATGAGTGAAACATTTGTGAAAACGACATTAAATCCTACTCGCTCATTCATACAAAAATGATTTATATAATGAACACTCTTGTCAATATATATAATTTTTTTTTATATATTTCATTTTTTAAGTAGTACTTCAATACATGACTGTTATTCAGGGACTTTACCATCAACTGTTTTCTTGGGAAAGATATTGAAACCCCTTAAATAAGCACTGAGCAACTCCCCTGTTAAGACAAAATGGTATGTCCCAATATGGTATCAATTTGACTTAACCAAGGTGATAGACCAATCTAGTTCTTTTTATGCAGGATGTAGATTAATCAGAATGAACAATTTCCACCATAGTTCAAGTTAATCCCTGTACAATGCTGTCTGGTCTCAATGACAGCAGGCGGTGCACTGACACATGGTTGGCCGCATGAGCTCCAGTTCTTTAATCTAGGCATATCATTATGTCTTTAACACAGAATATATTTGTAATTGATGAGAACTCAAATATTTTCGACCGGAAGTTGACAAAATTATCATAAATATTAGCTTATTGATCCTTCCTTGGAAAAGTAGGGATATTTAATCCATATTATCATCAATAGTTGAACAACCTGCTCCATGTTTTAAACATAGGGGAGAGATCAGAGTACAAATCGAAGCTCATGCAGTGGTCCACGTGCTGCGCACCTGTCGCAACATCGGGGCAAGACCGCATTGTCCAAGTGTTAATGGGGAAGGACCCATTTCAGTGAGTCCTAGTTGTCTCGATTAATAAGCTCATCTTTTATTATTAATGCAGCGGATTTTAGTCTGAATAAGATAATTTCTATCTTTGCAGACATTTCATAGTGCCGGGGCAAACAATTTTATCACTGACTGAAAAAAAATGTTAAAAAAACCCAACAATTTAGTCGTTACAAAGTTTGCTGCTCAAAGTTTTGCCGATATAATGTTCTGTAAGATTGTGAAAGAGTTGTTTGATCTTGCAGGAAATAGAATGGGGATTCAGCCAAAGAAAATATTTTTGTTCATGCAAATTCTATTAAACTGCATAAGTTTCCAGGAAAACTATGATCTGTACGAAAGAAAAAAGTATTTACATAAAAAGTCTCACTTTTTATCGAGCCCATAGCTTTAGTTGCGGAAAGCTCGATATAGGGATCTAAATGTTGTCTGTGTTCCTGTCCCTGTTCGAAACTGTTGCTAAAGTTTTTCGGACCCTCTGTCTCCTGAAGTAAGCCTCGCCCTACCCGCTACCCTATATATTCCGGGGGTTTACATCATGCTACACTTATTCAACATGTTCAATCCATCCACTACCCACAGGAACATGTCCCCACCCCTGGGGCACCGAGCCCCACCCTCTATCCCCTTAATTAAACCTTGCCCGACCCCAATTACCCTCATATAATCCAAGAGCTTACACTACCCTCGGAAGTATGTCCCCACCCCCAGGCACCAAGCCTCTCCCTCTGTCTCCAAAACTAACCCTCACCTGACCATCATATATTACGTTCGAGCTTATGTATCCAATATAAATTGGCAAAAATTTGTGTGTAGTCTGCAAGGTGGGTATAATTCTGCCACCCCTCAATAAATTGCAACTCCAAAAGGGTTCAATTAATCAGGCAGAGCCCCATGTTAAAAAAGGGTCACTGTGAAACTGGGGATGAATTTTATTCATCATTAAGGCATTTGATCGAAAACTTCTTATATAACTGAAGCAATGACATTGACACTTGTATCAAACATAGCAGTATGATGGCATCCAGCACATAAATGTCAATGTACCATGCCAGTGCCATGCCGTGTTTCAATAACTGATGCTTTCAAGATACGGGTTTTGTCCATGCTGTTCCCAAATTGCATAATACGAAAAACAGATTTCCATTTGTACTGACCGCTGTTGTTACAGCATTGTTGCCATCCTCAGAAAAGCGTCGATATGTTTATTGTAACAAATCAAAGCAAGTTTGGACCTTTCTACACAGTATTTATGCACAATTGATGAATACTTGAAGAAAAAAAATGTTCAAAAAAATACTTTGTCGATTATCTCACTTTTGACGAAAAATTTCAGTAACATCCATGAACTACCAAGGATGTCATGTTTGTCCTTATTTTAAAAATATCCAGTTTCCATAAAGATATTCTGCATTATCTATGGGCACACAAAACTTATTTCAAGCAGGTGATTTTATTTTTGTTTATACTCAATTGAAGATATATACCCAAAATTGACAAATGTTCACAAATTAATTTCTATCACAGTTATTTTTTATTTTATTTTTTTTACATTTTTTTTATTCCAATCTTTCTCAGGATAGCCTAATTTATATGTAACAGGCAGTATGCCAAATTTTAAATTACTGTGATTTGTTAATTTGTACTTTCCTGAAGGTGACAACAACTCTGGGCTTACTTCTTCCTCAGTATCAGATGAAACCAGATCCAACATATAGCTCCTTCCATATGTACACCACACATTTATCCAGTGATGGACCATCAAAACGGCTGACTTTGACCTATTGTTTTACCGACCAACCAGTTCAAAATGATGCCTAATGTTTTATCATTCAATGAATGATTTCCCGAAGTTCAACCTCACATACATCTGAATCGTGGAACTATTTTCCTTGGAAAACATTCATTATATACTGTGACAGAAGTACACACTCCAGTTTCTAAATACAACTGACTCCTTGAATACAAAACCATGAAAACCTTCATGATAATAAGCCTGTCAGCACCATGACCTCGACAAACATCATCAAACTCGCACCCTACATACGACTGTTGCAATCCCGTGTGATGGTTGTCAACCAGTGTCCAGATTTACATTCGACAGACGAGGTGGTTTTGGCATTTTTCACACATTTCCTCTGAGGTTATGGGAAACATATAGGGATATTCATTCACAGGAAATCAGTCATCATTCTGATAGGTCTGTTTCATAGCAGGACATCGTACACTTCGAGATATCACACTAAAGTGTAGAACAATGCTTTTATTCCAGCAAATTTTTGTATTTTGTTGACTCACTATTCTGTACTTTTTGTTATGTATTGCCCTTTGGATGTCATCAAATTTATAATGGATTTAATCAGTTTCAGCGTGGATATTATTAGAAGAGAGACACCGTGTGCATCATTCTAGGTGATAGTCAGCACTGTACATGCTACATGCGATCAATGATGCGGACCACCATAGTACAGAAAGATGTGCACCGTGTCTCTTTATGAATAATATTATTGCTGAAAATGATTAAATCCATTAAAATTTGGATAACATCCAAAAAAGCAATGCATAAGAAATAATACTTGACAAGAAGTACAGAATTAATGCAAGTCAAGATGGTACGGACGACTTGATATTGAAAATTCGCTGGCAAAACAGCATCGTTTTCAACTTTTGTATGATATCTGAACATGCAAGACATCCTGCCGACCTATCAGAATGGTGAATGTCATTTCCCCATGAAGAATATCCCTAAATATTTCCCATAGCCTCAGAAGAAATGTGAAAGAAATGCCAATATCTTAACACCACCTCATCTGTCTAACGAAAATCTGCACATCAGCTGGCTACCATCATGCTGGCATGCTACAGTCAGATGTGATATGGGATTCTTGACCATGAATTAGGAGGAAGCCTTAATTTAATGGGTGATACTTAGGTCTCAAAATAATTTAGATAATGTGACAAAGGCCATGACAGCGTGTACACCCACACTTTGAAGGTCATAAGATATTTCATGGTTTAAATGGTAAATGCATCCAGCAGCGTTGGCTCTTCAATAGAAGGATAGGCACTCTGTGCGTTTCAGGATTCAGTTATTTTATGTTCTCCTAGAACTATGCATATTGCCTAATGAGCAGCTTCCAATGTACCTTTTGCTTTCTGAAACCTATCATATCTTGTGGAATAAAGCTTAATTTGCCAATAATCTTTGACTCTTGTTTGAATTTGATGTACAGTTGGAAGACAGATCATGAAGTTGGTGCTCAGGTGGAGTTCATTTGTGTTAATACAAAGCCTTTGAATCATTAGGGAGACTAATTGTTGGTCATTGTCTAACAGTGTTCGAACTGAATACATATTGGATTGAAGCGATATGCAAGAGGTGGGAAAAACTGACGATGTCTGGCGACTTAAAAGCAACCATATGACTCCACATGAAAGCATCCCTCAGCACCTCACATTCAGACCCGAGAATACAGTGGATTCTCAGACTTAGCCTTAGTATCTCAAACGCATTTTTTTTTGCAGATGTTCATGTGGAGACTATGAAGTATCCACATGGCCTCAAGCACCAGCTTAAGCGGAATTAGATATGCTAGCTTGGGAGCTGTGATGACAGATCAGCTCAAATAAATTACAAGCGTTTGGTCCGTCATTCATAATTCAGCCATCGTCCATTAAAGAATATCCGCATCCATAATCCAATGACCTATTCCATATAACAGTATTAGCACCAAATTCAAAAAGACAATCATAGTATACATAAACATAGGCTAGTTTCCTGCAAGAGAGAAGCGGTCAACAATTTTCAATGATGCCGGCAAGACATCATGATGTTCCAAAAATATCAAATCCGTATCGCTGATCAGTATTCTTAATCCATAATATTCATTGTAAATTCGTCATCAAGAGAATGATGTATCTCAGTCATGCTTTAGTTTGTTCATATGAGCACCATGAGAATTTTGAAGTACATAGGTTCATACGGCCCCTAGCCCCAGGTTAAGCGGAATTATGAAACGTAACTAATATCCCACTGGAATATTACTGTCCAGAAAGGAATAGTTTACGATGTCGAAATTGTAATCATCTCTTTTGTCATAAAGTCGACGAGACAGAAGCCCGCTTCATTTTTATAGAGGCATAGGTCTAAATATGATGTGCCTCTAGGGCTATCTGTAGTTTCCTTCAAATCTAGTGAAGGTGGCTATATATCCTTCACTGCATCATTTATATAGTGATTATCCACAGCGAGAAGATCGTCTATATAGCGTTTGGTGAATGAAGGAACGGGCTTTGAATGGATCGGTTATTGAAAGTGCCTGCATGTAGTCATAACCTATGAAATAACCCATCTAATGTTAATGGATGAGCATGCATCGAGGATGTCGATGGAGTAAACACCTCAACATGGGGTAAACCTGGTAATGCAAGAATACCAAGAAAACTAAACTGGAATGCTTGACAGCTTAAATCTCTCACCAAAACAATAACCCTACATATATTTGTCGAATGACATGTACAGAGGGCGGGCCTCCGGGACCAACAGTCCACCAGCAGAATCCTTCCATACTCCGGTAATAAATGTCCCAAATAATTTACCTCTTATTACACCGGTAGACAGTCTCCCTCCCAAGAAGAATCTCATTGCAGACCTTTGGAGCAACCCCATACCCGAAATACCTCACCCCACTCGGATGTATTTTTGTGTTTCACCGCAAATACTATTGGGGTTCCATGAATTGACCTGAGATATCATTGTGCACCTGGGGTGTCACTGTGCACCTGAGGGTGTCGCTGTGCACCTGGGGTGTCGCTGTGCACCTGGGGTGTAACTGTGCACCTGGGATGTCACTGTGCACCTGGGGGGTTGCTGTGTACCTGGGGTGTTGCTGTGCACACTCGAGGTCATGGAAAGAATTAAGGGCCTCTGCTCCTCAGACAGGTCATCATAAGAGTGGACTAACTGGGGTCTGGGTGAAAAAATAAATAGGACTTCACCTGTGGAACCTGGGCGTGAAAAGAAATAGGACCCAAGCATTGTGATATGACAGAAATATTGTTGAAAGTGATGATAAATTACACACTCACACACTCTAATCCTATGGGTGATACAGGGCCCAGATGGGAATGAAATTCCATCCAAGGTGGCAGTGCAGATTTCTCCAGCTAATGGTCTCGTGCCATCCAGCTGAAAGGTATGCCAGCAAGGATGGTTGACAACCCTGCCATACCTGATGTGCTGGCCTGCTTACCAATGGAGCAGGACACAAGTTATCATCAGTCCAAGCATTACAGGTCTCCTCCTTCCATCACCATACCAGCTCATGCTGTCGTCATTCCCATTCACCTTGACTCTCATCCAAATACAAAGCTGCTGGCTCATCAGCATACTAGAAATCCCTGCAGTCGGCTGCACCGAACCTATTTGACTCCCATCACTCCTACATGACTGCCAATTCGGAATGTCCAGTGGAGTGGATTTCTCTTTCATCTGAGCCCTTCATATTTGACCCTCATAATATTGGGCTGCTGCAGTCCCTCCTACGCTGATGTAGGGCTGTTTGATACAGCAACTCTGAAACTTACTGAGATCCCAATTCTGGTTTATTTGTTCCAAGACCCTTGGATCCAGACCAATCGTCGATTGCTTATGTTAAGAAGTAAAAGAGAGCTGCTTTGTTCATTCGTGTTAAACAGATGGGTCTGTCACTTCACCTGTGACTTGGTATTCTGACCTTGGGGAGAATGTCGTAGGACAGAACGACTTCCCTCATAATTCATCGTTGGTATTCAGATTTAGGCTTGGGGTTCACTTAGTCCCTTGACCAAGTACATTGTGTCAGTTTATGAACTTTTCTATGGGTTGTGTGATGTTATGGGCTTGTTACGTCTTTCAACCCGAGAGAGATGACCGTCATATAAATCTTGACAAAGGAAACACTTCCTAGTCCGTACCTTAAAGTTGTCTTTAAGGTTTTCCACACGACCAGACACTGTTTTAAAGATAACCTGTTGTTTATTTACTGAAGACGTTGATCGAGATGCGGAAGACAATATACAAAGCATTTCCCATAACCCATGTAAAGGCTCTTATTACAATGAACAGCCCATGTTCAAGCGAGACCGATCTTAAAGTCTATAAGACAAACCGGTTTGTTCATGCTTAAATACAGTCAAACAAACCGCTTGACCTGAACACTTATCTAATCATGGCTATGTGCTATCGTTAAAAAATTGGAATTCCTATAACTATTATGTGACCTTTCTTCCCGGGCCCCCGTGCTTTTGTGAATATTTTATTAGTATCATACCCTTATTAATTACAAGTGTCTGGTCCGTCACTCACTTTAAAATGTGTCCACGTCCATCATTGAATCCTGTTTGAGGAAACAGATTGTATCATTGACTTTTTAACATTTACAGCATATCTGCACTGGACAGGAAGTTCCCGTTCCCTGAAATCTAACCACCACTTTAGCATATCTACACTGGACAGGAAGTTCCTGTTCCCTGAAATCTAACCACCACTTTTAACATGGACACATATACTATACAGCTAGCCAATGATCTGTTAATTCTATAATCGAATATTGCTTATTGGCAATAGAAAAATACAGCCCAAATCTTCAAAGCCATCTCAAATTTTACAAGTTGACAATGCTGCTTGCTTGGCCATCAAGTTCACTGTTTACATTAAACATCTTAAGCAAAGATATTCCAGATGCTGCATAGAACTCTCCCATAAGACATCCGGTGGCAGCGCCTGTACTTCAAAAATGCAGTGCAGAACATCCTTCCAGCAGTTGACCAAGAATGACTAAACTATTCTGGAAGATATATGTCCGCACAACAGACCATCTGATGGCTGAGCAATCAGGGCTATAAAATAACATTAATCAGAGCAGCTATATCGCCAGTTTAATGACTGGTCTCCACAGGCTTGGACATCAGGAAGCATACCTTCCTGTACCAGTTTTCGGCTTGCATCATCGCATACTTTGGTGTATAGAAGAAAAATGAATGTTCAAGTGCCAAATTTCACCATTTAGCATCACTGCCACCATGGCCCTTCACCAAGATAACTTTTCTGATAGTCGTCTTCCTACACTCAAAGTGACGTCTTCCAAGCACAGAAACATCACTCTTAAATCCTTGTAACAGTGCAAGAACAGCATGTACGTAGGCACACAAAAAGCCACTTTTGCTGCACAGAAAGGATTTTCTGACCAGGCTGTGACCGTGATATCGAGATCACCCATGATTCTACAAGAAGACCTGATTAAATCAAGTACAATGTCTCCAGTTGCTGGTGCATCAGTGGATGGGACGAGTAAGAGCCCATTTCGAACCATTACAATCAACATTGATTAGGATCCTTCCCTGCAAGACGTCTGTCATGATAACTGTGTCTTTGGCTACAATGGATGCTTTAGAAAGATCCTTTCTATGGCAATAACTGGGGACTAACGGGGGCGCCCGTGGGGTTCACGGGTGTGAAAAGTACCAGGACACAAAATAGAGATATGACTGAAAGATTGTAGAAAGCGACGTTAGATCATACTCGCTTGCTCCTCTCTGTGGCATCACCCAGATGAAATCCATATATTAATGTTGTTTTTATGTTTATATTTGATGCCACTTCAGCTAGCAGAGTGTTTATCACGAAAGCTTCAAATTCGGTTTTTGAGCAAAGAACCTCTGACGAATGCCAGTAGTTCATGCTCTAAAATGGTACTGGTAACTGTACGGATCCAGTACAGATTGTCGTGACCGGAAGTTAAATTCTCATCTCTTTGCATCTCATCAGACTTTAAATATATAACCATCGTAGCTTTGCTTGAAAAGAATCTGTGAACCTGCAAAGGATGCCACCCCACTGTTTGGGTCGGTGTCATCAAGTGAAGTCAGAACCGTATATGCGTGTTGATGTTCAACAACATATGTCAGCTTCAGTGCGGGGAAATGCTCTCCTGTATGTCTGTGAAGTTCACACTTTTGAGGGACCTTCTAGAAATACAAATACAGTACACGATGATGGGATGATATTAACTCTTTAAAGATTTATTGACTCGAACTTAGATGGAAATACTTGCTACCTTAGACGTACATATAAGATCTTGCGAATTGTTGTCTTCTACTGGAATAGCCAAATAGCACATCTACGAAACAATACTCGCCTTCTCTTCATATTGGGCCTCTGATTAGGTGATAATTGGAGTTTTAATACCATACATTTTGTTACATACTTGGCTGGATTAGCACACTCATTACATTTCTCTTATCAATCGAATTACTTGTGTGAATCCAACTCGTATAATTATATGGTGGTGGCGTTAATTAGTAATACAGCACGATTGCGGGTCACCTTTCTTCTTGCTGGAGGCGAAAAGGTCTATTGTAGCATATTTATCAAACTATAGTTCTTCTGGCATAGGGTCCCTTGTGCCTAAATCATCGCATCATTGACTCGGAATATTGAATACGGCATCAAACTGTTTAATTCATGAATACGTGACTTGAAGTTCTCCGACGTAGCATGGAAACAATGCGACGCCTGCAGCTGTCGTGGCGAGGTTTCTATGCTGGTGTTGGACTGATGGATATACATAAACTGAAAACATGCCATTTCTGCCGTTTTCATGACCTCCGGTGGGAATTGGGTCCAGACTTTTGCTTGATAAATTCGTTTGGTGTCGTCGCTTGGGGAACATGGACTTCCCAGGCAGCCTTGCCTGAATGTTGATAAGACCTCTGTTAATGTCCTCGCAGACATCATTCCATATTTATAGAATATGTTACCTATAGCTGTTATTGTCTTGGTTCGTAGGCAATGAAGTCGTATAATTTCGCGCGTGTGCGAGACGTACTATTTTTGTTCATTTGACATTCACGTAAGCGATGTGTACATTCGAATCTCGCCGCAAATATTTCATTTTCTGTTCTCTATTTAACCTTATTTTTATTTATGATTCAATTTTGCATTGTGCTGAAACCGTATAGATAGACCGTTCGGGCAGGCACACGAAGAGAACGTTTCCCTTACTTATCGCGGAGCTGACCTGAACACTTATCTAATCATGGCTACGTGCTATCGTTAAAAAATTGGAATTCCTATAACTATTATGTGACCTTTCTTCCCGGGCCCCCGTGCTTTTGTGAATATTTTATTAGTATCATACCCTTATTAATTACAAGTGTCTGGTCCGTCACTCACTTTAAAATGTGTATCATTATTTCTATTCGAAACAAAACTGCTCTTTTCATCCCTCAGGTATGCTGATTATTACCTGGCCAGAATTAGCACCTTTCATTTCAAGTCGTTAAGCCGGACTATTACGTCATAAGAGGATATTTCCTGCGGGGTTCCCTTTGTGCATTAACGCGCTTATTTGGCTCATTCCGAAACCCCCAGATGGGTCTCCTGGATTGTCTAGGACATAAGAGGGTTATTCATTTCTATGGGCTATGCCCCGCGGTAAAGCCGCTGACTATTCTGCCAATATCTCTCTCACCCCGGTATTATCTCCACATTAATACGCTCTGGGGACCGTCAGACATGTATGTTAATGCCATCAGCTGCCGGCACTTCTGTAATGGCAAGCAAACTCTTCTCCTCGCTATTATTCTCTCCAAGCCTGTCCAGTTTTGTAATAACGTAGCTAGACTTAATTGTCGTAGGGACAAAGGCTTCTACCATATGTAGCCAATTTTCTCGATTCCGCTTACGATAAAGCTTTATTTGCAATCTAGCTTCAGTAGTTGTAACATGGCACGTGATAATTTGCATACGGTGCATTAGACATATTCATTGGAAATACCTTTGCTCCGCCCATTGGAGAAATCGGATGAAAAGGTATGGAGGCGGTTCTTATTGGACGGGATACTGGGAGCTATATAAGGGTTTATTCAAGAGTTGCTGGAGATATCCCATATAGTCTTCACTTCACGAGCGTGCTTAAGAACACAGTTGTTATAGTTTATCCACAAAACGTTCCAGAAAGGAATTATTTGTTTTCTGATTGTGTCATACGATTAGTTTCTATATGAACAGATTAACAACCTATGAATGTTTAAGTCTTGAAAAGTCTGGAAGTACATCCGATGAGGCAGATCGTACAAACTACAACTTGGTAGTCGTCAAAGTAAGCAGTTATACCGGCCCATTTACTCGATTGTCCAAAGAACCTTTTTGACGATGACATAAATAAATATGTGATGTCGATATTGTTCTACAAAATGCTTCTCGCTAAAACTTTCGAAGTCAACTGACTCTCTCCCTGCATGTAGTATGCCAAGTGAATTAGTGGATCTCAACGCTTCCGATATCGGGTATGTGCAGGGGTACAATTTTGGAGTACGATTTTCTGCATTGAAGTCAAAATAGTTGGTATTAAACCCTGCGACGTTCTCGATTCAGAACTGACCCCCAATCTTAATAAATTAATATCCTATCAATGCTCCCCAGTCGTACATCTCGCTATATACGGGGACAGTATACGACAGTATCCAAATGGGGAGCAGATAGGATTTAATTTTAATTGAACTGACCCCATGCTAGTCTGGCGAAACCATTTCACTTCGGACGCGTGATCCGTATACAGACAAATCCGGTTTGGAACCCACGAATTATAATGGTCGAATAGAAACTTATCACCGCTGGCGGAAAGTTATTTTTGTATGGAAACCTTTCCACGACAATGATCCTCGCTTTTAATCCTTGTCGACATTTTGAAGTGGTGATGTTCTACTGACACCTGTCAAAGATGATTGACAAGACTCCGGCAAGGAATATACATCCAAAAATCAGTTTTAAGTGGATGATTGTTAGCCAATTACACGTTTTTCTGCGAGACACGCCCTCTGGTGGCCACGGTTTGAGATCACAAGTTAACGGCGGGAAAGTAACAAGACCGACAACCCGGGAGAACCTATTGAAGACAACATGACACTTACACGTCCCAGAGACATTATAATTGCATATCTGTTATTTATCGGACCAGTCGTGCGGAACGTCATTGACGCAAATAAAATCACCAAGTCCACCGGGAATAGGTAAACTGAATCGAATCAACCATAACACATTAAGCGCTTTTGATGTCTTATCTGGCCAAGCTCTCCAGTGGGACGAGGATCAACACGCCATAACGCCGTAAGCTTATCGCATGACGGTCCAGGGTTAATTCCCCAGACGATGGCGCTAGTTTCCTTCATTTGGTTCGGTTAATCAGATAAAAGAGCAGTTGCTTGTTGGTGTCTCTTTTTCCCTCGTGGATACAAGAATATATAAGATAACATGCAATCCGTTTCCCAAACTTAAGCATATATAGTGCATATTCTCTCTCATTTCCAGAGAAGAAAATTCAAGCCTTAAATGCCCCATTCCTGAAAAAGAAGACGATGCAATTTGAGGACCATTTACGCGAAACCAACGATCCACGTCATACATACTTCGTGATAGTCGTACAGTTGTATTACTAGTATAACATTGATGGCGATCGACAAAGGAAACCTTCGTTGAACTAATATGTCCAGAGTTGGGAAATGGGCATATTCATTATGATATTAGCCCCAAAATAACCAAACTATAAGCAGTTTTATGGTCCAGTCCTTCTCATGCTTTGATATTATATACGACATGCTGTATTAGATGACCATATATGTCTTGAATGTTGACAGTGATCAATGCAATATATGTCGCCGACGTGGCAGCGATGTCCTATACGTTACGCTTTAGTTGTGCATGGTAGCACTTGCTCTGGTAGTGCGAGAATGGGAAGCCTGAATTCGTTGCCAAAGAAATGTATTGAGAACGGTTCAGGTGAAGTTGGGAGTGTTGTCGATCCGCTTCACGGAACTATTTCAAGACGAAGTTGGTGTCAGAAGTTATTTTGGGTTACAAAATGCAAATTCCTTCTCTCGAGGACCTCGGAATTCTGGCGTTAAGAAATTTGAAACAAAATTGTGACCATACCCCATTCGTCAAATATAAAACCAAATGTGTCAGGCGACCACTGAGCTTTCACGTTCGCTTAGAGTCAGAACTAACGATTTAGATCGACGAACCGGAACAAATCTTGTCATTATGAGTTCGTGGGGGCTTATAATTTACCGGCAGGGCGCCCGTGGGTTGGAGTTCGTCCCGAGGAGGTGGAACTAAACCCGACCCGCCATTGAACAGCGAGATTGTCCCGTGTTCCGCTCCCTTTCTCTTCCATTTCTTCTCAGTCCTGCCAGCTGTGTTCCTACCATTCTCTCGTAATTGTAGCCGTCTTGGAAAGAAATTCATTAATAGTCACAGGGGCCAAGAGATTGTATCGGTAAAATGAAACCCTTTTGTATGGTGTCGTGAAAATGTGCCTGCAGTCACTCGCCATATGAGATGTTATCGTTACACCACTGAGGTGTTAGATTGCAGATGCCCAGTCCACCAGATTCATTCAGGCGGACCGCAAAGAGAGCTATGTCCAGGTACAGATGGTATCAAAACAACGGTTTAACCATTTTTATTAACAAACTGCCGATTCTGAACAAAATAACGCTTGATAATTAACTCCATATACTAAGTGATTTACAGTTTAATTCCGTTTAAACACTTGGTTTGCGAAATGGAGGAATTTAATAAAACATTTAGTCATTCCTATTGATGTCAAACCGAACAAAACCAGAATTAATAGCTTTTAATTTTCTACCATATCCTGACCTCTATGACACAATAGAAAATTTATTTTAAAAAGAAATAGTAACTCGAGTTTTGTTTCACTTGATGAGAAGGACTTGTCAAATATGAAAGAAAACAAAAATATTTTTACAAATCGATTTCAATTATATTTATTAATGTTCATAATTTATTGAAAATATACATCTACCACTAGCCGGGTATCTGTGAATGTTATGGTCACTGGCTCGTGTTTTGTCACGAGCAATCCAACACAACTAATATGGTATATGGTCACATCATAGTTTACTGACATTGGAGAACAAGTAGATTAAAACTCGGAGGATGGTCATAAAATTAATGAAATAAATTACTCCCTGGAGTTGTTGGACGTTTTGTCAATCAACTGAAGAAATAACGATCCAATCATGGGTCATTATTCGAAGTTCATCTCTTCCACGATTTGAAGAAAGCGTCAATGTTTGGTCCTTTCCGTCGAGCACGAAATATCAGTTTAATATATATGTACATGCTGGAGTAGATGTTAAACTAGGAAAATGAGACTTAATTGCCGGTGAAGGACAGCTGGAGTAGGCTTCTCACTCGTCGTTCACTTTTGGAATCATTTTACTATAATGTCCGCAGATTTGCATCGCTGATTTTACTGATGTCCCTGAACAAACTGATTGTTGTACAGATTTGAAGAAAAAGCCATAAAAGAATCATAAAGCACTGCAGCACGTGTTAGTTTTCACCCGGGTTTGTGTCTTACACGTGACAGAACGTACGCATTGCAGAAGAAAACTGGAAGATGGGAGCAAAAAATATATATTTCCCGCTCGTGAGCGTCGCACCCGCCACAGTTCATCGTAGTCGAAGAGCCAAGGATCACGTGTCTTACCGGTTATATATCCGCCTTCATAACATATGGCTTTCGAGAAATTTCAGTTTTTTCCCCCCTAAACTGTTTTTCTGGACCATTTTGCAGTTGCCTTCCACTGCTTCCCCGAGCTTTTGCATCCTATATATATTCAGGTCTGTATACCACTCACGCACGAAGCATTCTATAGTGCGACGGTCACTATATCCGTCAATGAAAGGGCGACGTGTGATACTGGTTCGCCTTTTTCCGAAACAAGCCGAGTTTATGTTGCGAATACGCTGGGGCGATCTCTTTGAAGTCTAGTGGGAACGACATGAGCGTCTCATAAGTCAAAAGAATAACGGATACCGACATGTGATTTCGCAGAGGATAAAATATACAGCACATTGCCCGACTCTCTTAATTCTCTTAAATATATTGGCATATTCGAAGAGGTCAAGAATGTGATTCAGAACTCCTTAGTCGACGTTATCAGGCAGACCAGCTCTCTGTCATGGTACGGCTTTGTCAGACGAACCATGGCTAGAGATGATAGACTTCCAACCAACTAAAGTATGTGCAAATAACGCACAATTCTGTGTTTAAAAGGCGCTTCACAATAAACAATAATACCTAGCCGATATCTCCATTACTTTTTCGAACGCTATGAGGGTGCATTGTGGTCCAGTTATCTCAGTTTTTGCTGTCACTGCTCATGCTCAATTGAGATAACTAAACCACAACGCACCGTAAACGTCCTGGAAAAGCAATCCAGATATGGAGAAGGATAACAAACATGAACAGACGCAAACAGAGAGACGTAAGGTGAAGAAAACGGCCCTTATTACTCTTTGTATCAATCGCCATCAGGCAAAAATAGGAAAGGCCACTAAGTGAGGCCATTTTCTGTTCTGCCTAGCATATATTATAAAGCAAGTCGACACAAGTTGGAAGAAAACACGACACAGTACGGAAGAGTTTTTCATTAGCGGTCATGTGTGAATAAGTGGCTGGCAAATGCGTCGTCCGTAATAGCTCGCCGTCTTCTTTCTTCTCTGCACAAACACCCGTACCGCTGACTTTTGTCACAGGCGGTTATGAGAGGGAAATTCAGCTTAACAAACATCCTTCTATCCTATTGGCTCTTTGATATTTTTTTAAGAAGGCAAACAACTTCTTTTAATTTTGATTGACACACGCCATGGAATCCACCCACGTTGTGATTTTCACCAATCGCTGGTTTCGAGTAAAGCGAGATTTGGGTTATTCATGCATACGAAATGGCGACATTCCAGCTGCTGGGTAGCAATCTCTTTCCGGTTGATTGCACTTAAATGGTTTAAACTTTATCTTTCTCAAACACAGTTAGCAGCGGGGCCTATTCACCTTGGATAATTATACCCACCTATGTTAGCTCAAATGCGTACAATTGGTTCTTTATCCTTGCCAGTTGGTTGGTGTAAGTGTCAAAGTACACCTAATCCACAGCTCAGGCCGGGACTGGCACTTAACAGAAGATGTCCTACCGCTAGTGCAATTTTATACATAATAGTTATCTTGACTCTAACAAAACATTGACGAATCTGTGGGAACTATCTTGGATCACTGTTTTCAAGAAAGTAGAAATTCTTTCATTTGTGTGATGAGAAACCCGGAGCAATTGCATGAATCTCGTGGGAGAAATATATGTTATATACATATACCGAAAAAAAAAACGTTACAGATAAACTAGTGATGAAATGGCCGGCTACGCGGGAATATAGATAGGTTTACCGGTTTGGTGACCATATTTTCCAAAGTTTATACAAGAAACGAATTCAATGATACAATGTTCAGTTAAATATAGGAAAAGCATTCACAGATTCCAAACGACAGTTTGACCGTTGCGATGTTAAGAGTGATCCATAATCATGAAATCTGACGTTGCCACTATATACATTAATTGCCAACGCGCAGTGCAGGTGTGTCAGATGTGAAGTCCTGTATATAACCGGACACACCAAATGAACTTTAAGTTGAAGCAGAGTAACTGACTTCTGTTATTTTGATCCCCCTGTACCTACGAAAGAGATTAAAAGGGGGATAAAACCTCATAAATTTTCTTCTATTTCTTGGCAATCGTCTTCAGATTACACAGTTCTGATCGATTATGCTCGAGATTGAATGCGACCCTATTGTGTCTTCCTCTATCTTGACCACCTTCGGATCACAGGGGCTCGTTACCGTTGATAATTGGTTAAGCCTCTGTGCTTCGGATGTGCTGTAGCGTTGATACCAATGTCATCATGCAGATGCTTTTCGACATACTCTCTGACATGCTTCGAAGTGTTCCCGAATATCGCCAACGAATCCAGAAACACCGGTTAGTATATTTTGTGGACAGAATCGTCACCTAATACGCTGGGTATCTCACGAACCAAAACACTGAGATCTCTCACGATTAACAATAACCGGGGAATGGATTCACCGGAAACAAAACACCAATGAAGCTGGGGTTTTCGAGTAGCAAATCGAGACAATGGGGAGGGAACTTTTCCATCACACCCCTCATCGAGACAATGGGGAGGGAACTTTTCTATCACACGCCTGGAGATGAAGACCAAGATCTGGCTGACGTGACAAATTCTTGCAAACTTTGTCCGTTAAAGGAGTTTTTCTATTGCGGTTTTAGCATTCAGTCAACGCTGTGGTTGCTTTGTTCAGTGTTCTGATGAAGGGCTTTGCTATGGCTGACGATCGATGACCCCGGGGTATACGAAACACTTCGTCTGGAGAGAACTCGAGTGGCATCTGCGGCTAGGAGACTGGGGAGATTTCTACTGGAGGGACTGGTCAATTGTAAGAACCTTTCAGTGCAGTTATTACGCTTGAGAATGGCACCCACTTATGACTGGCGGTGAAACCCGGCATGGAGAGGGTGAAAATAGCGTAATTATGTTTATTGATCCCCGAGCACTTAAGATCTGAACATGCGAGTGATGCTCATAAACGAGAGGTGCGTTTTCCCCCGGTTTGTGAGTCAGACGAGGTCTGATTACGAACGATCAAGTACAGCGGTCCTTCCCAAATTCTGCTCTACCCGACTGAATACTCTGAAGCAATTGTAGTTTTATTGTTCTCGACTGATGGAGAACGGTCGTTGAGGGACTCTTCAACGCGGCTAGCTAAAATAGGGATGGCGAGTGTTCAATTGTATAGATCACGTGTTACACGTGGACGCCGGCCATTGGAGAAATTGAATTTCATAACTTCCATCGATGATACTCACCGTGCGCCAAATCCGATACACATCACTTCTCGCCCTTTGTCCGTTAACATTTCTCAAACTGTTGACAAATGATATATGTCAGCCCACGGTCTCCTTCACACTTCCCTGGTGATTACTTTACTTTTTTTAATATCCATCGAGTAAATTGATATTGAAATTATTGTAATGGCTCGGTCGATTTTTTCCCCCTACTAATCTCAAGATCACAACAAAAGAGCTATTAAACGAAGTATTAGGCCTGAGAAATGTGATTATACGCCAACAATCGATACAAATTCTTGGGCCGTTTATGGAACCGAACGGTATTGTCTTGTGGGTAACGTGCCAGCTAAATGCATAATTGAAATCCAAAGGCAAAGACGTTCACACTTGCTTGTTATTTTAAGGAATTTAACAGTTCAGTAATATATTGTATCTTTAAAAAAACCGTTACAGATTGCATATTTACCTATTTCATGTCAGTCAGTACTTACCAGATCTAGGAATTAGTATAAGAGCATGCGTAAGCCTTCTCCAGACCTATAGTTATTCGTTAGTCAGAACAGTACGCAGACATTTGTCATTCATAACTTCTGGTAGCAGTTCAGGAGTCCGTGTAAGCTTCATCCACTCAATTTTCAGTTTCTCTCAGCGCATGCATCAAAATCAATTTCCAATTTTCGACTCTTGATTTTGTTGTCTCAGAAATTGAAATTTGAAAGAGACATGGTGTTTTCTGGTGTTTAAATGGGACGCCACTGTAAATTTTTTGTCCTCGATTTCAATTTTGCAAGGGGATGTGTGAATACGACAATGACGCATGTGCGTTTACTATCAATGACGTTAGCGAATGCACAGTGACTAGGTTAGTGAACATTATATCCCAGGTCAAATAAAAAAAAAATGATGGTCAAAAGTTCACTTTAGTGAAGTTTTGGCCCGCACGAGGTACGGTTCTTGGAGCGCTGAAATGAAATATCGCTTGTGTTTGTTTGAATCCTGAGTTCTGACCACATGCGGACTGCTAGTGTCATACGCGAAAGATTTGTTTTATAGGCGTCTGCAATCTCAGTAAACTCGGATATAATATCACGGTATTCCCCTGATTTACCATCTTGGTTTACCTAGATTGTAGACGTCTGCTGCCTACTGAGGAACTACCACTGCTATTCACATTTTGATCATTGTAGATAGCTGAAGATCAATTTGCTCCTTAGATAATTGTGTCCATAACTGCTATTTACAGTTTGACCTCCGTGATCTTTGAAAATAGCGCAAGGTCACCCATGGGTGACCTTGACCTAGAGGCCGTTATAAGACAGCATTGCACCAAAGATCAATGCTCCAGCTCAGTTTGCTCCTTGGATTAAGTTGTATTCACAAGCAACTATGTCAGTTATTCATATTTTGACCCTCTGTAACCTTTGAAAATGGGTAACGGTCTGTCCTAGGTAAAGGTGACCTTGAGGCCCTCATAAGGCAAGCACTGTACCTAAGAGCAAGACTCCCCCTATGTTATTGGGATATTGTGTTCACAACATTTGGGAAGGACATACGGAAGGACGGTGTTCCCATAACCACTTCCAATTACGTGGCGGAGAACGCCTAGGATACCTCTCAAGGTTTATTCACCAGTTTAGTCAGTTCAAAACTTTACACATGTATAAATGATAGACCTGTGACAGGTACTACCCACTACTATTCAGACACTGATCGCGGAGGCGTAACATCAGTAGTATGCTAACATGTCGGGTGCTCGTCATTGACACAGCACATGTGTATGCGGTTAACCATCCGAACAGTTGACAAATGGTCGTGAACAAGTTCGATCGCACCGGTATATAGGTTGCCAGTGTCGTAATGATAGTCATCCAGAGTCTGTTGACGCCTCCTATGGTTTCCCATCAACCTGTTGCCAGATGGATCATTTCGACCCTGTTTTATTGTACGCCGGGTGCAAATGGGAAACTATCGCACGGCATAATTTATAGAGATACCGTAATAAATAATGAACGATTACACCATCATTCTGCCTCAGAAGAAATCAGAACGTCCACAGTATGGCTTCTCTTTTTTTCCATTTCGAGATTGGAGACTGCCTGAAGCCGGATGAAAGTTACACGGCCGGCTTGACTTTAGGACATTTAGCAAATTCGCCTGCCATGTTAAAATTTCCAAACACGCCTCAGATAATTAGACTGACCTAATTTCATGTCGGAATGACACTAAACACCACCGATACCAAAGTTTCAGATGTTTGAACAGGGTGAGTGAGTGAGTAGGATTTAACGTCGTTTTCAACATTTCACGACGGTGTCATATCACGACGGTGCCTACATGTGCCAGAACATGCACGAGTGTCCACAGTTACTAGTATCCTGAACACCGATCAGCCCAGCCAGTACAGTATCCAAGTATTGACCGAGCTCAACGTTGCTTAACTTCGGTGATCGGATGAGAACCGGTGTGCCCAACGTGAAACGCCGTACTGTGATGTTTGAACAGTAAAGAGCGTCCGCATCCTGATCAAAGGGTTTCTAAGAAAAGTACTGAGAGTGTATGATCAGTACGGTTCTTTACATGTTGATACCATATATCGCTATGCCGTCATAGAGAGATCCAAGAGAAAGTAGACTGTTGTGTTGTACGAAAACAGCACCCGTCCAAGCACTGTCACCCGTAGTGCTGTCTGCACTTCTTGTACGTCCTGTTCCTTGTCACACTGGTTAGAAGGGAAAGATAACTCCTACCGAGAGGATAAACTGTAAGGCTCTCCAGATGTTGATATCATATCGTTGTGACCACAGGGCTAAGTAGCACTGTTTTGTCAGAGATTTTTTTGAAAATTTAAAATTTAATTTTTTTGAATTTTAAAATTTTAATTTTTTAAAATTTTAAAATTTAAATTTTTTTGAACATCTTGGAAACACTAAATTATTATATAGCTTACTATAATACTCATACATGGTCATATTTTAAAGCG
Source organism: Hanleya hanleyi (assembly GCA_036873755.1). NCBI lineage: Eukaryota > Metazoa > Mollusca > Polyplacophora > Lepidopleurida > Hanleyidae > Hanleya > Hanleya hanleyi. The sequence goes on along the minus strand of JAVTVY010050631.1, from coordinate 204,230 downwards.
CGAACCCGTGTTTGCGAAGCATGGAAAATTACACTATTTAGTATATACCCTATACATAGGCCAGGTGAACAACATGGCCTCAAAAATGACGCTGAGAGAATAATCGGTCTAGCGATCGAACCAGCGCACGAAATGTGCCAAAGTTGTATGCGATTGAACGAGGGCATACTATAGTTTATGTCGACGTGTCATTATCCCAACAACTGTTACTAATTATCACTGTACACCCAGATGAAGTCGGATGTTACGCTGAATTTTCTTTAGTCGGGCAAGGTCGTGGCCAGAATTTGTCAATGTAAACCGCACTGGACAGGCAGTTTTGGCCAGTCATCTCTTCAATCACCGCATAAATTGGTCTGCTTTTTCAAGCAGGGTGTCAATACATAACGTACCTGTGCTGACATTACTCCATGACATCGCCCTATGGTAAATCCATGCGCGTTTTCTTGTATTCAAACCATTTTAACTTCAAACCCGGCTCCCGGTTGAATTTTCTTCTGACCGAGTCGGCGATAAAAGTTCAAAGCTGATTGGTCGGAATATCGAAAAGGCTATATTTAGAGATATAATACGTATTCGCAATATAACGTTTATAATTTTATGAATTTGGAAATGGTGAATAAATTGAATTGGATTGAATAGTGTAAAGATACTATGTTACCATATCACATAGCAACAGGGTTATTGAGGGATATATTTATGCATCTGTTATAACTGAATATGCGATTCATATTCAGTGAACAATCCCTCGAACTACGATATTTTAGTTCCTCCAATAAAACGCCTGGTTCAGTTACCGGTTCCTATATGATAACCATATTTCTGAAACCATTGTTACGGTAACCAAGTCGCAAAAGTGATATTCCAAAAACATTTGAATGCAGCTGGACCTCACCAAGAGCAAGTTCGTTGAAAGAATTCGCCATATTGACACTGCAAAGTACCCTTCCCTAAGAAGTTCTAGCAAATCTTCAGAGTATATTCGCCAGACAGAGCTCCAAATGATATAATATTCATATGTAAATTACCTGTATTATCATGTGTTGGTTAAGGAATTGAGTGTAAGCATACCATCATCGGATATGTCTTACTCTCAAATTGCATTTACTCTTGAAGACTTATTCAGCAAACACAAAACGTTTCTAAGGATGGTATTTGTCTTTCAACCAATCATAACGATATACAAAAAATGTACTGGGAAATTCATAAAAACCATAGAAAGCTACATTCATAGCTGGTTCTGAAAGCTTCACCACCAGCTTCTTTCAACAGTGTTGACGAGGGCCCTTCAAGAGTTAACAGTATTTTGGGAAAGGCACTATTTCTAAAAACTCTGGCGTTGAATGTATTTCGATATAAAAAAACTCAAAATGTCTTTTGGAAGAACTTGATGCTAAAGGTCACATACCGTACAGACATGGGTCCACATGAAGTTTTTTGGACTCTCTATACTACAATCCCTGAGTTTATTGGTCCGTCTTATCGCCGATATATTAATGTCAGAAGAAATAAAACATTCTTTAGTACATATACAAGGGATATCATTCATGGGATGTTTCTTTGTATATAAAATTGATTGATTTTCCCATTAATAATATCTATGTGAAATTTGGCAACACAATATATCAACAGCATAGATATTCCAATGGGTACTAATTGTGCACCTCTTTTGGCTGACCTATATCTGTTCTCTTATGAATACGACTATATACAGAAACTTTAAAAACTAATCATTTCAAAGCCCGTTCCTCTTCGCTCACCCAACGCTATATAGACGATCTTCTCGCTGTGGATAATCGCTATATAAATGACACAGTGAAGGATACATATTCTCCCTCACTGGATTTAAAGGAAAGTACAGATAGCCCAAGCGGCACATCATAGACATATAAAAATGAAGCCGGTCTTCTCTCTCATTGACTTTACGACAAGAGAGATGATTATAATTTCCACATCATAAACTACCCCTTTCTGGACAGTAATACTTCAATGGGACCTGGATATGGCGTATACATATCTCGCCTAGTAGCATTTGCTAGATCCTGTGTAAAATATGATGATTTTAATCAACACCACAAGACATTATCCCAGAAACTTATAAAACAGGGCTATATCCCCATGCGCATCCACTCAAAGTTTCTCAATTTTGGCTATACCAGAGGTCCATAAAACCGACTTCTGGCGATACATGCATGCTGATAGCAAATACGAACGTTGTATGCAAAATTTATGGCGTTCCGTTTCGTAACTTATGTCTAAATCCGCTTAATTCAGGGTTAGGGGCCGTATGAACTCATGTACTTTAAGATCCTCATGGTGTTCATATGAACAGCCTCTAGAAAAGCGTGAGTATGATACATCATTCTCTTGATCTCGACTTTACAAGGAAAATCATATATTAACAATACTGATCAGCGATATAAAGATTTGATATTTTTGGAACATTGTGATGTCTTGCCGGCATCATTGAACACTGCTGACCGCTTTCTCTCAGGCAGGAAAATAGCCTATGTTTATGTATGCTAAGATTGTATTTCTTTGAATATAATGTTAATACTGTTTTATGAATATGGTCTTTGGATTATATACGCGGAAATTCTTTAATGGACGACGACTGAATATTGAATGACTGACTAGACGCATGGATTTATGGAACAAAAAAATCGGAATTCTAAGTAACTTAGTCTTTCTTATTATCTCCAGCTCTTCGTGTGACATCAGCTCATTCGCTTATCAAATGTTTACCAGACACATCTTAGATATGTAATATAGTCTAGTAGCCAAATGTCAAAATAAGCTTTTTGCTGCACCCCCCTGTGAGTAAAGGTTTGGTATGTTTTTATGAAAGATATGCCCTTCTACTACCAGGAAAACCATGTTTGCCATCTTGTATCACGGTCAGAGCTGAGATATAGGCGTTTAAAAAGGTGCCTCTGAAGAAAATGTCACGATTTATGGAGAGGGGGTAGGGGTACCGAAACTTCTCTAGAATTGTTAATTGTAGGTCGATTTGCTTTCCCGTAGTGGAGATTCAAGCACAATTAAACAGAGATCATGCTGATTTATAAAAATGATCATTTAAACAAACAGTTAAACTTTTGCAGGGAGTCGTTTCCAAATTTCAATAAAATACGTTATATTTAGCTTAAAATCAATTCCAAAGTCTTTTTACAGGGCATAGATCTCAAGTATATCTGCAGAATATATGCAGATCAATTCAACTGGATACGGAGAGCTACGGGAGAACAATTCAACATTCTAGAATGATAACTTTTCTAAAAAGTCACACTATAAACATAGGTGTGTGCAAATGAAGAAATTTCAGTTAAATTTGTAACGTGCACCTGTACCATCTTATATGATCTCATACCCAAAATATTAACAAATTATAATCCTAATGGCATACAAATTTAATTAAAATGATTTTGTCACATTTCAGTCATTTCAAAGGAACAATTAAACTTAGGGGCCATCTCATAATTCCAATAATTACTATGTGTTTGGAGCCCAACATACAGGGCAAATAGGGATAAATTAAGCTAACACCATGCTAATAATTAAGAGATCATTTCTAAAAATCATTTTAGCAATACAGTTCTACAGAAAACAAAACTGCACATAATCTTACCAAATTATATCAATTAATTACGCTTTACACAAACTTATATATAAATCGGCACATTTCTTTAGTTAAATAAGTCAGTTTGTGTTAAGACCAACATAACCTACATTGAAATTAAACTTAGAATTTCATGAGTCATTAACATAAAAAACCCAAAAACATGTCAACTAAATTTAAAATATTTACAAAGCTGATAAACCAACGATGATCAAATGTCCTTAGTGGTTTATTTCAGAGCCTGATACTGATAGCACACATAATGCTTAACACGAGGATATATTCGATCAACACACATCGTAGGACCATGAAACAGAACAAATGTGATTCTTGGGAAAATTAAGATCAATACACATACTCCAATAACAAAAGTTTGGAATATGATCCAAAGAATCACCTCAACGATGGAAATCAGGTGTAGAGATTGCAAATAATCTAGGCGAAACAATTGCCAAATACTCTTCGTACGATAATTAAGTACCTAAATTTCCGGAAAAGGGAAGAGAAAAATGAAATTAAATTCCCCTCCGGTAACCATGAAGGCTATAACGCTATGTTTACAATTGAGGAACTTCATGCTTCTCTCTCGAAAACTAACGCTTCTGCTGTAGGGCCTGATAATATCCATTATCAACTTTCTATTAAAATTCTATTACGCATATTCAACAAACTTTGGTCAAGAGAAAACTTTCCACTGTCAGAGCATAATGCCATCGTTATACCAGTATCAAAGCCTGGCCGACTTTGGTCAAGAGAAGATTTTCCACCGTCATGGCATAATGCCATCGTTATACCAGTATCAAAGCCTGGCCGTAACCATACAGACCCTCTTAATTATCGTCCGATTTCACTGACTAGCGATGTTTGTAAAACAATGGAACGCATGATAAATGATCGCCTTGTTTGGTCCCTAGAAACTTAAAAGAAACTTACTGATATTCAAGCTGGTTTCCGTAAAAATAGAAGTACCATTGACCATACCATTGACCATTTAGTCAGAATAAATTCCTTTGTCAAGAATGCTTTCGCCAAGAATGAACATGTAGTTTCCATCTTTTTTGATTTAGAAAAAGCCTACATGGAAATACGGGATTCTAAAAGACCTTCACACTATGGGATTAAAGAGCCGTTTACTCATTTTCATATCCAACTTTTTGAATGATAGACAATTCCAAGTTCGGTTGGGTACAAACATGTCTGATCATTTCGACCAAGATCAAGATGCCCCACAGGGCAGTATTTTGTCTACTACTCTGTTTAGTATCAAGACCAACAGCTTGGCCGAAGTTTTGAAAAATCAATTGATGGTTCACACTTTGTGGACGATTTCAACATTTCGTGCAGTGGAAAAGGTATATGGTGTTTAGAAAATGGCTTCAAATTCTCCAGAATTAAGACAAATTGTATACACTTCTGCAGGAAATATTTCCAGCACAAAGATCCAGTACTAGCATTAGATGGAGCTGAGATCAAAGTGGTAAAAGAGGTCAAATTCTTAGGAATGTTGTTTGACCACCGACTAACATTCAAATCGCATATAAATTGCTTGAAAGCTAAGTGCACGAAAGCTCTTGATTTGCTGAAGGTAGTTGCCAACTATAAGTGGGGAGGAGATCACCAAACACCTCTCCATTTATATCGATCACTTGTTCGTTCCAAACTTGATTATGGCTCTATTGTTTACACTGGTGCAAGCAAGTCAAACTTGGCAAAGCTAGATCTTATTCTCCATCAAGGATTAAGACTTTGCCTTGGAGCGTTAAGAACATACCCTAAAGAAAGCTTGTATGTCGAAGCAGATGAATTTCCTGAACTTCGAAGAATTAAACTATCATTGCAATATATCACAAAATTGCGATCAAAGCACTCAGTTCGCGGATCCCTATTTGAAGAAACCCTCCATTATTCCACCTCTTGGAATTCGTATGAAACCACACGTTGTAGCAGCTGGAATTAAAGGAATACTTACTTTATTTTATATGAGTTCCTATAACAAAGGTTAGACTCTTAAAGAAATATAACCAACTATTTTACTGTCGTTGAGGGCGATAACCTATTATTTATATTACAATTTGTGAAGCCATGTTCGATGTGGGCGCCGCCATGTTGCCTGAGGGATGACGTGACTGATGACGTCAGCATTCAGGACAAGGTCATGCTAACCCTTGATCCAGGGACGTTCCCCGACATTGGAATTACTCTGGGTGCGAGTTTTAATTCGAGGAAAAAACTGGCACAGAATATCCCACTGGGGTAATTCCTAAAAGGAAAGGGGTTTAGGTTTTCTCCGCCAACTGAACAATTTCTTTCCCAAGATTTTCAACTGAGACTTTTCAATTGAACGACGATGCTTCTGTGTTTGTAAACATTTTTATGATCACACTTGAGCTACTAAAATCAACTAGAACGTCAGTGGATTTACTGGGTTCCTTCTCGTGCGAATTATCGGCATTATCAACACGATCAACCTTAAATCTCCATGACGTTGTGACGTTTTTAGATGAGTATACACTCACTTCCGCTCATCTAAAAATGTCACGCAGTGGTGCAATCGCGGCCCCAGCGCACGCCGTGGTGAGCAACAAAATAGTCAATGTTTCTTTTATTTCGCATTCTATCAACATAAATTTTATATAATAAGGTTTGGAATACGATTCTTGATAAATATATTCACACTCAAAAATAAGGTAAGTACTCCCTAAGCTTAGTCAAAGTTTACCTAACAAGCTCTTACCAATTCCACCATGGCAGTTAGCTCAACCAGAAGTAGATATTTCTCTAACGAAATATAAAAAGGCAGACTCGAGCCAGCTCTTGTATACACAAGAATTTGGTCTACTGAGAGAGAAATACAGATCGCATAAGGCTATTATACAGATGGTTCTAAAGATGGTGAGAGAGTAGCATGTGCTACTATCTTTAGTTCCAAAACTAAAACCTGTCGACTACCAGGTGAAAGCTCGATATCCACTACAGAAGCAAAAGCCATATTGTTGGCTTTAGAAGGGATTGGGTCCAGTAAAAGAAAAAAATACATCATATTCTCAGATTCACTGTCATGCCTCCAAGCGATTAAAAGTGGAACTTTGACTCATACCACTATCTTGGGTATTCTACAACTACATGACTGTAGATTGGATCAACAGATTGATATTGGTTGTGTTGGTTGCGTAGTCACGTTGGCATCATAGGTAATACTGAGGCTGATAGGGTGGCTATGGCAGCCCTAGATGATGAGGTTGATCCTGTTGGAATCCCATATAGCGATTTCAGACCCTCTATCTGTACTTATGTGAGACGGCTGTTTCAATCTTTATGGGATGCTCTGAATAATAACAAACTTCAGGAGTTCAAAAAAACTGTAGGCTACACTCATCTGAACAGCCAGAAACGTTTCGACCAAACCATGATCAGGCGATGTAGAATCGGCCATACACGATTAGCTCACGAACATTTACTAAAAAGGAGCCAGTCCCAAGGTGTATTCCATGCCATGACGATCTATATATTCATCTGTGGCCACAAACAACAGTGCCATTTTTTTCATTTTTTTGCTTCTTCGGATTATTTGCCCTTGACAGCGCTGAGATCAACTTTACATAATGAATATCTGATCATGCACTGATGTACCCCGGGGTATTTTAATCGGGAAACTGCTCATTCAGTTATGCAGTAAACAGACGAGTTGTTTACCAGTTGGATGGTTGTTTGGCTGAGATGTCCGACATGGCTGAATATTTCAGGCATAGCTTTCCATACCCCGTCACAATATTATAAGTCAATTTAGCTTAAAGCTATCCAGGCGCGTTCACTGCAAAAATACTTTTTATTTCATTATAGGAGAAAATGATGAATTTATCCGATATTTGGATACGGCCCCTCAGCAATGCCATCGTTTTTCGCCAATGATTTTTTTTTGTATTATGTATGATGTCTGGTTACTTTCGATCACATTTATGATAAAATATAGCATATTGACTGAAAATTGACAAAGTTATGGAAATTTTAGTACGCCTACCTCATTCTTTTAATTCACTAAGTTTTTTCCAGAGCTACCTCTTCAAACCCTGAAATCTCAGCTCTGACCGTGATACAAAATGGCAAACATGGTTTTCCTGGTACTAGAAAGGTATATCTCTCAAAAAAATATGCCAAACCTTTACTCACAGGGGGGTGCAGTAAAAATCGATTTTAAGCCTCTATTGAGAATTGGCTACTAGACTATATATTATTAAAACAAAATCTTGAGTCAGAGCGAGTTGCTGGTGGTCAGTGGCCTTTACCATTGACCTTTTGCCCCCAGTCTTGGTGCTCAACACATCGATTCTCACCAATGCATGTACATTCTCAAAAATCTGATTTTCAGTGGTTTTCTATTTTTGTTTTACAAGTGGCCTTGAAATTGACCTTTCAACCTCTTGTTTGCCATCAGAGTGCAGTAGTCTTTAAATTTAATCCCAATCTACATCCTTCGACCAGAGTAATACTGCAATGTTTACAATGATTCCCTGTTTGGGGGTGACACCAGGATATTGACCTTTGACCTACATGAGTTTTGATAATTTCAGTATCTGGCACATCATCTCTCACTGATGTGTTCACTCAAACGAAAAATGAGTTTTGATGATATCGTGATTTTAGGCCACCTTTGACCTATTGACCTCAATTTTGGAATGTGATCTGCGTGGCACCATAGTTTTCAAATTTGTTCAAAAGTTCGGGAACCAAATAAGAATGGTCGGAAAGAGAAAGAAGAGAAGTAGAATGTGCCTTCCATAGGACTTTGGCAACTACAACCGAAATAGTCCACAAATGTTCACCAGAAATCGCACGTCACATCAATGCACCTGTCAGTATGCCAGAACAAACCTTTGTCTAAGAATTCAATTGGGAGAAGTCCATTAAAAGGATGTACCTGTAATGGCTGGGTCCTCATCTTCCTGTTCAACATCCGCTGGGGTTTCTTCACTCCGTCGCTGATTCTTTGTCCGGTCTCTATGTTTTTTCTTGGCTCTGTCGGCAAATGTTATGAATACGTTTCTTCCATCCACTTTCTTCACCTTGTCCTTGGCCTGGACAGCATCATCTCTGTAAATATAGTAAGACGTACTTTCAACATGCAGTCACCATGCGCATGATGCCATCCATAATATTTTTGTTTCCTGTAACCAGTAACGAACTTGAAAAAAGTTGGGTAGGTAGGTATGTGGGTATGAGGTGCCATTTTTTATTATTACTTTTTTTTGTAAATTCTTGAAGTATCAATCCTTTCGCATAGGATCTCATAAAATTCTGTTAAAAAGTATGAGAAAAAAAACTAGAGCCTATGGGCTTTAATGAGATCTGGTAGCTGGGTTATTGGGGGATAAGTTTGTAATGAAATAAACGCACAATTATATATTTAATTTCAAGTTAGGCACAGGTGGCACCAGGCACGAATGTATGTGGCTAAAACGCAATCACAAGTTACATCCTGTGACAAGGTATATGAAGGGCTGTCCGTGCCATAAACGTATCATTTAAACGTTTTAACGTTTTAAACATTTAAAAATTGTAAAGCTTTAAAAAGTTTAAACATTTAAACTTGAACCAACCAATCAGATGTTATGTTTCCTGTCAAAGAAAAGTTCGGTCTTTTAAAGGTTTCCGGTTAAAAGGACAACGTTTCCAGTTGTGATCGTCCAATCAGATTTTTTATTTGGGCCGCGTGTATTCCAACATCTACAACAACACATGCAAATCTCCACTGGCAAACGTTTCCGGTATGTAGTGTATTTTAACCAATGAAAACCGTTCTTACAAATAAGGTTTTGGAGAATATCTTTGGCACCGGGACAATTTGCGCAGGACATGATGCATGGTGGGCATGAGGAATACAATATGCGCGAATATTTGTAAGGGTTATTTTGATTGGTTCAAACAGACTACATAGCGGAAACGTTTTGCCAGTGGACACGTGTTGATGTTGAGGTTTGAACATACGCGACAGCAATAAAAAAATCTGACTGGACGATCACAACCGGTAACGATTTCCCTTAAACCGGAAACGTTTAAAAGTCTCGAATATTACTACTGGAAACGTTTGCCTTTTGACAGGAAACGTCTAAAGTATTGGACGTTACAACAGCAAACGTTTGTTTTTGGACAGGAAAGATCTTCCAAATGTCAATTCATGACATCTGATTGGTTGGTGCAAATTAAACATTTAAATTTATTAAACGTTTGGATTTATGGCACGAACGGCCCTTCTTAAAAGGTACCGACATAATGAAGTTGAACATACCAAAGAAAGGCAGTCCTAGGATAAAAGTAACTCCGAAAATGAAAGCCGAAATATTATATTATATCACAATGACTTCCATTTTCGGAGTTACTTTTATCGTAATTTATGTGAAATTGATCTGTGGGAACAATGAAAGGTAGTCCTGAGAGAAGTTGCACACGTTACGCTAACCATGTGTTACCCAATTAATTTCCATCCAATTAGACACTACAGTAGGTACTCATCCAACCTTGACTCAACCAAAATAGCTGAATTTTGCTCTTTATCTTGATATATAATTCCTCCAATACGTCAGTTCGGGATTCTAGATGAACACCATGACCACCATGTTAATTTAACCAGCATAAAGAAAGCAATATGATACCTTCTTTAACATGGTATTGTTGGTGAAACTGCAAACTGACCTGTTGAGCATTCGATGGGAAAAGGAGCCAGTGGAATGAAGTCTAGGCCTAAATACCCACAGGGGATTAAGGTCAGTTTGTACAGAACATACATGTACCTAGGGGTAAATAAGAGAGATTATACCTAGGGGTAAATAGAGATTGATTTAGTGTTATGAGTGAGAAGGGCTGGACATCAAGGTTGATGATGGTTATGTCACAAGTTAGGAATAGACAAGACATGTAATTACACTTTCTGGATATCCCACAGGTTGACTGGTGGAGTACAAGATAGGAAAAGATTATAAGATATGTTACAGCTTGCTCTTGTGAGAAAAGCAAACAGTGGCCTGCAAAGGTGATAATGAGACAATGGTGGCCAGGTTGGCTACTATGGCAGGGGTTTCATTAGGAGCCGGTTACCGGCGACTCGCAGCCGTCTACTCGCCCACAAAACGGCCATGGTCGCCGTCTACTTTTGTGCTAATAAAAATAATTTTCACTGTAGTCCTAATCGCATTGTGTTGATTGATGGCAACACCGGCGAGTCAACTGCTATATCCAATAAAGACAGCTAGTTTTGCAATCTTTTCACCGAACGTATGACAGAACAGCATCCAAAAACTTCCGGGAAAATCTCGACAACCAAAATCATCTCCCTCAGGGGTAGAATCGGTTCGCGCGCAGACTCGCCTGAAATGGAACTTGCGCGAATCCAACTAGCAAAGCTTAGCTTAATCAGTGTGTTGTTCATTCAGAGAGATTTATTCGATATTTTCACGGAAATTCAAGTCAAATAGCTGACCTGTAATCAGAATACTCCGAGATATCCTTTCATCTTGCTGCAAAACGTATACACAAACGGACAATGGTGGTCTTCACATGTTTGATGACGTAATGCGCTAACTAAACTTCGGAAACCTTTGCTCGATTATTTTTTGGGGGTCTCGAATACTCTCTGTAATGGTTCTCGCCTGGCGCCAAATAGTTCTAGTATATTCTCCTTCGCTCGGCTGCTGGTGCAAACTTACGTTAATAAACCCAACAGGCGAAAACAGTCTGTATGGAGGAATTGAATGCTAGCACGTGGTCTTCAGACGGAAAGTACACGAAGGTGAAAGTGAAACCTGGGACATTTTGGATATCATTTAGCAGATGAATTTGATTCGGATTCCTTCATAATTAGAATGACAAACAATTTTCCCCAAGACAGCACATCGGGCAAAGTAGAATCAAGCGGTTAGAAATAAAAAATGATCGTTTCTTCAGAGATTTTGCCTGCATGAGACCTGTCATGAACAACAACAACAACACGGTCTACCACTTTACGTTGAGAACACGCATTTCTTCAGAAGTCAGTTTATTTGAGGTCAAGATGTTAACTTTAACGGCATTGCACTTCTGTGACTCTTGAATTGTTGTTGGTAATTTTTATCTTTCATTGTAAAAACCATCATGGTATGAAATGAAAATATGTGGGACAAAAATATCTGGAATTTCCGTATTTTCTAAATGTTGTTGCGTATCTGATATAAATCCATGGCAAACTGTTAGGCCTAATAATAATTGTTTGTTTTACTGAAATGAAGCAGGTGACCAGATTTTATTTATTTTTATTTTTTTTTGGAAATGCAGACAATTCCATTTTTATTTTCATATGCAATACAAAGATACAAAAGAAATAAAATTCAGAGTATATATATACTTACCACTTAGCAAAAATGTTTAGGCTTAATACTGCTCATCAATGGAGATAACCAATCACTCGCCTGAACTAATTTAAGGTGTCCTATTTTAGGTGTGCTAACCATGCACCCTCCTGAGAATAAATAAGGCGATTTCAATTTTCCCCATTGAGAAGTTTACATCTAGTTACCCAGTAACCAGCACTGGAAATTTGGATTCTCGCAAACTAAGCCATTGAGAATCCAACTGGATTCTCGCAAAATTTTGCGAAATTCTACCCCTGTCCCTACGTAAAAGAGTTCTTTCATGATCAAAACGCACCTCCCTACGCAAAAGAGTTCATCTATACTTTAGACCATTTCGATTTTTCAGGTATAGAAGTGAAAATAAAATGTCAATAAATTGATAAATTAGAACAGAATAGTTTCATAATAAAGACTTAAAATGTATCACTTGGTTGACTCATTAAAAATACTTCATGATTTATGGAAATTTATGAAGAAAATACAATATTTTTTCCATGAATTTCTCAACATTTTATTCTCTCTTCAATAGCTGAAAATGGCCTAGAATGCATCTCAGAGCATCTAGGACCCCAGGGCTTCCAAGGGCCTAGGCGGCCCCTGGACCCCGGCCTAACTGCAAACGCCTCGATTCGCTCGGCATAGTAGCTGTCTACTTTGTTCATGGTAACCCCCTACTTAAAAAAATAATGAAACCCCTGCTATGGTAGAGCATCTCTCACATATACACCTAACCAGCTAACTGTATAATTTTCTCAGCAGAGTCCAAGCTTTGGTAAAGTGACAATACCAGTCTGCCATACTTTAAGAGCGTATTAATCTCATATTTTGTGGGAAAACAATGAACAGAGTAATATTTAATGCAGATAAGGGATCAAATATATGCCAAGTGACTATTAGTGACTAAATATAGACACACAAAAGCCTTTCAACCACTAAGGATCCCCAAAACTCATCTCTGTGGAACTACTTTCATGCAGCGTAAGGCTATCCCGTGAGTCGGTTTGGACTTTTGTCCATTTCCCCACAGCATTCTAAAGAGCCTCTGGCTTACGCCAGATCTCAAAAAGAATAAAAAAATAAATTTGCTGACCCAAACTTTCTTCAAATCACGAAAGACATCACATGGGCAGGTACATGTATGGTTAAGGGAAACACAAAAGTTATTGTGAATGGTCTAATGACTTTATTCTATCACCATCATTCAAAGTGGAACATTGTTCAATCTCTATTTCCCTAGCAATGATCATTGGGGATTTTACTCGATCATGTCTATCGAGGCCAAAAATTCACGGTGTCACCATATACATTCAACACTTAACAATTTAGCTTTCCAATATTCCTGCTTTCCCTCCCGGAAAATTGAAAGTAGAATGACATAAAGCTTGACACCCCTCCTGTATTCTTGATTTCCATCTCGCAAAAACTGAAAGTAAATGGAATTACAGTACAGAGCAGAAGCTGGACATGTCCCTTGGTAACAGAAAACGCAGAAGAGGGTTATTCCTGGCAGCATTTTTTCTTGATGCGCGCTCACATAAGAGCCTGACACGTCAGTTTTTAGCGCAGCATTACTTTAACCAGGATTTGCATGCGAGGGATTCACGTTCAAGATTACCTCTAAACTCTACTGTACATGGGTCAAAAATACTCACAGTATCGAGAAAATCACATAACCATAGCCTTTACACTTGTTGGGATCTGTGAATGTGAAATGCACATTTATGTTATTAATGATATGACAAACATATTTACTCATCATACAGGAGATTATATATTTACATGCAATATGATATATCATTCTGAAATATCAAGCGATTGATTTGATTGGGTAGCATGGAAAATGGAGATAACAATGAATTTGACAAAAATGTTCATTACATTTCAGGGTTTACACCATGTGATAAATTACCACAAAAAAATTATAACCACAAAGTACCCCAACGTTAAACCATAATTTGATATAAAATTTTGAATATTTGAATCAAAATAATTAGATTTTAGCCACTAATTACCAAAAAAGCTAAACATATTTTCATCTCATTTCTGTCACGAATATTTCTATGATATCAGTTGAAACCACACTTGAACGTCCATTTCTGATCAAATTTCCATCAAATTACGTTTTTTGTGACCTTGCATAATCCTGGGAGCATAAAAATTAAACATTTATAAACCATGTTTCTATTCATTACTAAATCAAACCTGCTTCAATTATTGCCTTGATCTCCATCAAGCTGCACAATCAAACGTAGAAAACGGAAGTTAAAAACTTAAAAATTATCTCCCCTAGGAGATAGAGTTATCCGCCCCTAGGAGAGCTCTCACTCTTCCCAACGTGGTTACTATATAAGACAATGCACAGCCCATTCTCTCCCTCTTTCTCATTGTAATAACCGAGACCAGTAGTGAACTAGGCCGCGGTCTGAGGGGAAGGACGGGAGGGCGCATTAAATTGAAGCAGGTTTGATTTAGTAATGAATAGAAACATTGTTTATAAATGTTTAATATTCACTTCCTAAATCGTAAACCTGCTTCAATTATTGCCTCAGTACCAACAGGTGGAAGGAGGGAAACCTCGGCCATGTAGCAGATTCAAAGGCAGGCTAAGTAACCGCTGGGAAGACACAGACATGGATATGAGCATGACACATCAATAATCAAACAATTGAAACCCTGGTCAATGACAGTAAGAAAGGTTAAAATGTGGATAAGATACAGTTGTACTTATCTTGATTGTCTACATCCATGTAGCTGTGCTCGGAAGTAATTTCTACCGAGAAAGGACCCCTACCCATAGAGTTGATAGGTCTACTCGGGAAGCCATCTATACCAAGAGAGGACCCCTACCACTAGGGTTGATAGGTCTACTTGGTAAGGCTTATCTGCATGCAGATTCCTGGCTGTTCCTAAGTCCGGGTGAAGCATAACTAGTCCGTGCCTAGAGGTCGCCAAGCCACACCACTCTCAGTCCACAAACGTCTACGTCCAACTTGCTTCTTGGGAGTTGAGCGTAGATGACGCAGCTGAGATCATGAGAAGGAAGTCAGATTCAACCTGAAAGACACAATCAAAACCGCAATTAAGGTAAAGATCACACTCACCATGGAGTCAGGCATCTTAGAGTGATGATTTAGTGTCCGACATCTCTTAGAGGATCCAAGGTCGTCCATCTGAACTTATTTCTTCCTTCAATATGTGATCAATCAAATGTGGACTAATAGTATGAATGAGATGAGATGATACAGCAATTTGCAGATTTGCTGCGATGATACAAAATGCCGCCCCCCCCCCCCCTTTTTTGAAAATTTAGTTGACCACGTGCTGGGCAGCTATTAGCGGCCCAAGCGTGGTCATCCTTTCTGACTGGACTGACATATCTCTCAGATAGAAGTTGGTGAACGTGGAGTTCGCCGTCCAGGCACAAGATTGGACAATGTCAAGGAGGGACAGGTTCTTCCATAACGGCCATGACATGGCAATGGCGCGAATCTCATGAGAAGAGGCAGTCGACAACAGAGGGGGAGCGTCTATGGCCAATTGATAAGACCATTTAATGGTTTTCTTCAACCACGCGGCGATGGTATTTTTAGTAATGTCACGCAAAGCCGACGGGCGAAGAGACAGAAATAACAGGCGCCGAGAGCCGCGAGCGGAGTCGGTACGAGTAAGATAGTGGCGAATCGCCCGAACCGGGCATAACAGGAGGTCGTCTTCGAGCCCATGCACAAAGTCTGACAACGCAGGAATGGAGTACGATCGTTGAGTGCACGGACCTGAACGAACAGACTCATTTTTGGCGATAAATTCAGGAATGGGCCGAAAAGAAATGCGAGACCAATCCGCCGTCCAGGTCATAGAAGATCTTTCAAGAGCATGAAGTTCAGACACTCTAGACGCTAAAGCAAACGCCGCCAAAAAGGCGGTCTTATAAGACACAGCTTTTATAGAAGCGGATTCTAAAGGTTCAAAGGGCGGACGAATCAGAGCACACAGAACCACACCAATATCCCATTTCGGTAACAGTTGGCGCGTACGGCGAGACTGTAACGCGAAGGCGCGAATGAGCGCAGAGATATTATCGTTTAGACTAATGTCTACACCCGAGGTAAGACGTAACACCCTAGCCAGAGCAGATCGATACCCTTCAATGGTGCTGATTTGAAACTTCTTATCACGATGAAGATGAAGGAGGAAGTCAGCTACTAGGGAAACAGAGGCAGAGTCGGGATCGGCATCCTGTCCTCGACACCAGGAGACGAAATAGGACCATTTCGCCTGATAGAGCTGCGATGTGGAAGATCGATTGGCTGAAACCATCGTTCGTGCAACCTCTGCTGAAAATCCCTGGACTGCGAGTGCATTCTGGATAGTCTGCAAACGTGTAGGTTGAGCCACCGTGGGTTGTGATGGAAAATCCCGTGCGGTTGACGTAACAGGCCGGGCCAAACCGACAGTCGACGTGGAGGGGCCGTGAGGAGTGGGATCAAAACCGGAAACCACTGTCGACGAGGCCACCACGGCACAACGAGTAGGATGATGCAGTCGTGACGAGAAATCTTCTGAAGCACTTCCAGAATTAGGGCCATCGGTGGGTAGGCATAAGCTAGGAAGTTGTCCCAATTGATTGACAGGGCGTCGATATCGAAGGCTCGAGGATCCAGAATCGGACTGACAAACAGAGACAATTGGGCGTTGTTCCTCGTCGCAAACAGATCGATCAGAGGGGACTCCCAGATGGTGGAGATCTGCTGGAACACCTCCGGATGAAGTTGCCACTCGGTCTGAAGAACGGTGTCCGGACGTGATAAGCTGTCCGCTAAGACATTGAGCCGCCCCGGAACATGGCGGGCGTGAAGATGAATATGATGAATACGAGTCCACTCGTACAGATCCCAAACTAGACGAAACATTGGTAGCGAGCGGGTGGTTCCCAACTTGTTGATGTGCGCAATGACTGTGGAATTGTCCGTCGCTATGAGGAGAGACGAGTACATGAGACGATGACTCCAATGTTGCACCGCCAGAATGACTGCCTTCATCTCCAGAAGGTTGATGTGAAGACTGGCATCCAATGTTGACCATCTGCCGGATACCACGAATTCGTCCAGATGGGCTCCCCAACCGGTCTCGGACGCATCGGTGTACAGATGATGACTCGGAGCCGGAAAGCGGAATGGAACGCCCTGCATGACGTTGAGCCGGGATTGCCACCAGACCAGATATGGATGAAGAGACGTCAATACCGGCACCGCTGGATTGATGGAAGGTGTCTGTAGGTAAGGATACAGATGATACTGTAGTGGACGCACCTGTAGTCGGCCGTAATGAGTTAGGTCCTGAGTGGAAGTGAGCAAACCTACCAAACTTTGCCGCTGTTGACGTGTCCGTGACGTTGATGACAAAAACTTTCGGATTAACAGCTGAATTTTGTCCCAACGATCCTCCGGAGGGTATACCCGTTGATGAAAAGTATCGAACACTGCGCCGATGTAACGGCGAACTTGAGCCGGGACCAACTCTGACTTGAGAGGATGAGGGATGAATCCTAGATGACGTAACACCAGAAGCGTGAACTGGACTTGCACGTTGAGACTGGACTCGTCCGCCGCCCATAGGAGGATGTCGTCTATATAAACCTCTATCTGAATACCTCGCAGGTGTAGAAACGCCATGACAGGAGAGGTAATGCGGGTAAACAACCAGGGGGCTATGTTGACCCCGAATGGGAGGACCTGCCACTCGAAGCGACGTTCGTTGACAACGAAGCGGAGATAACGACGATGACGTGGATGAATTGGAATATGAAGATACGCGTCCTGCAGATCGACTGAGGCCAGCCAATCCCGATGATGTATGCGGGCCCGAATCGATGAAACAGTCGGCATCTTGAAATGAGAGGGAGTGGTGAGATGAAACTTGTTTAACACTTTTAGGTCGATCACCATCCGCATCTGGAGCGAGTCTTTCTTGGGGACCAGAAATACGTGGCTGTAAAACCCAACACTGTCTTCTGTCCGAGGTAACTCCCTGACAGCTCCCTTGTCGATGAGCGTGTTGACTGAAGACAGAAGAGTCCGCACGTGATCCGCGGAGACTGGTAAGCGGGATGGGCGTGGCCAAACGATGAGTTTGGGAAGGGAACGAAAAGTGAACAGGAAGCCGTGCTCCAAAACTCTTAAAATCCAGGCGTCGTCCGTGATGAGACGCCAGTTGTCTACGAAGTATTGAAGGCGGCCGCCCACAACATGATGACTGAATGAACGGAAAGGCGGAGGATGAAAAACTTCGACTTGATCGGACACGGAAACTTGATAGTCATTTGCTGGAATGACCACCCCTCTTGGTTGGTTTCCCACGAAAGGAACGGCGACCTCGGCCTCGTGGAGGTTTGTCGATACCTCGAAAACTCCCCCGAGCGCCCCCATCTTGACGAGTGGTAGAGGACCTACGACCCCGCTTCTGGCGACGATCCGAAGAACCACCCCGAGCAACAGCCGCAATCAAGCGCGCAGTACGTTCCTCACGAATGACGGGAACAACGGCCTCAATAGCATTGTTGAAAATGGACTTGGATGCTAATGGCTGATGAAGCAAATAATCCTTAACCATAAAGGAGACGTCCGGCTTGACAGTCTTAAGTAAGGCGTTGCGTTGCGCTTGGAGAAGCGAAACGTATGAATAAGAACTTGACGGTTAGCCTGCACTAGCTAGGGTTTCAATGAAACCCCGTAAATAGGCCACGCGACCCGGAGACAAAGAAGTCGACCCATCGTCCAGGCGTAACTCAGGATCCAAAGCAATCCGCGAAGTAGCTAACAAAAACCAATCGGCGACTGAAGAAGCACGTTGGATTACCAATAACATCTCTTGGATATTCTCCACGAAATTGGAATTGAACGCAAGCGGAGTTGACCTCGATGACTTAGAAATCTGTGGCAAATCTCGATCACGTTTGGGTGGTTTGTCAGGCAAAACGTTATCATGAAGGTCATGGGGAACCCGGAAACGAGGCTTTTTGAATTTATTGTCATCCTGTAATTGACGATCAAACTTCTCTAAATGATCCACCCACGCTGGGGACGGAGCGCATGTACGAGGAGTCACAGGCTTGGAAGACATGAATGCAGAATCCGCTGCTGTCCGACACTTATTACTAAATGGAACAACCTTCGAAGGGGCGGGCATATCCGGAACCAACGCTAAAAGCGCCTGCATTCTAAGCAAATAATCCATCTTCGACGTATCCTCCGAACTTTCCCGAGAGGAAGAAGAATCATCCGACGAACTCGACGAGACCGGAGATTGAGACCGCGAAGAAGATAAATCATGATCCACTGCATGGTCAAGGAAAGGCGCCCGTTGATAATGAACATGATAATCTTGATCAGAAGGAGCCGAAACCCGAGGTAAACGGTGAGTAGGATCAGGTGAATGAACTGTCAAAGTACGAGAACGGCGTACCGGCGAGCGGGAGGGACGTAAATTGGTACCAAAATGAACCGGTGGACGAGAACTACGGATCGGAGAACGAGACCGACGAACCGGCGCAATAGCACCACGCACAGGTGAAAACAAACGATGAGATGTTGAACCCGAACGTCGTGTACGGGAACGTGAACGGTTACGTGAATGTCGTGTAGCAGTATGTGAACGACGATGTGAAGAATCAACAATCGCGGAAACTGGAGTTCGTAAGTTCGCAACCTGAACACTTAACGGTAGAACCGAATGAGCTTCCATAGATTTTTCAGAATTAGGAAAACTATATTTAGTCTTAACCCGTAAAGGGGAAACTGACACACGATGCCGTTTATTTGATTTCTTCCTTCTAGAAGATACATGTGGTGAACTGATAGGTAAAGGAGAAATAACCTGAGGCAAAGAATTCTTTTGTCCGACCGAGACAATGGAATGGCCAGGGAAGACCGACCTGGTCTTTGTTGAGCGTAACAAAGGAACGGGTTTTGGATCGACCCTAGACAATGAATCTCCGGACCGGGTCAAACTGTCTAGCAACCTAGAATTATCTTCGCGTAGAATAGTACCGCTTGGTGGTATACATACTGACGCGGGAGACACTGGGTCTTGACCAACTCGGTCAAGATCTTCGTTACAGTTCATATCATTAACCAAAGAAATTTCTAAGACCCGTCTGTCGATCTCCGACATAGACGGGTCATCACATGCATGCAAAAGAAAAGCCCGACGGGCCTGGGCATAACTCCTCCAAGCTGTCGGATCCCATAATACACATTCCGCGCACGTGGACGCACGATAACACAAATCTTTACACGAAAAGCAAGCCGTTTGAGCGTCTAAAGGGGACAAATTTTTCCCGCACGTACGACAAGGAATACAAGTCGGAACTTCAGACATGATTATACAATAAGTAAGTTCCGAATAAACAACAAACTCAACACTTGATAAAGGATATACCAGCGAGACAACAACAACTAATGTTGTAAAATTGACTCTGAACACTTCCCTAGATGTGCACTGCTCGAGCAAACAGGAGAAAGAGGAAGACAATGGGCTGTGCATTGTCTTATATAGTAACCACGTTGGGAAGAGTGAGAGCTCTCCTAGGGGCGGATAACTCTATCTCCTAGGGGAGATAATTTTCAAGTTTTTAACTTCCGTTTTCTACGTTTGATTGTGCAGCTTGATGGAGATCAAGGCAATAATTGAAGCAGGTTTACGATTTAGGAAGTGAATAGGATGAATGGGAAAATTCAAAATGGCAGCCACAAGTCACTTTAGTCATGATCATGTAAGGACCGACTGTAATTTTTCCATGTTCACTGGGGTATAAGCTTTAAAACATAATCAGCACGGTGTGGGAAAATGTCTGATGGAATTTACATATTCAAAGGTCACATCCGCAATCATGGGTAAGTTGATGTAATGCATTGCTTTCTTGGTTTCTTAAAATACTTGAATTTATTAATTTGAAGCATGTAGCATGAAAGCGAATGCAGTTTGCCACTGTTTTCTTTCGCTGGAGGGTCCACACCCATCCACCATCATAATTGTTCTCCCTGATACATATTTTTATTAAACCTCATGTAAATTCGTAATGTTCTCATTGGATAGCAAATATTTCATATTTAAATTTCCCCATGATCAGGACAACCGGTCAGTGTCATCGTGGCGCAATGAATAGAACTTAAGTCTAAGCTTGGACTTGGGCTTGTACAGCGGTCTGAATTGATGCACACGAAAAGCAAAATTAAAACAGGCCTGTATCCCAATTGGGGAATACATGTAGCATTATACCTCCAGGGTGCGAAATAGCCCTTTGCCCGGTTGCCCGGTTGCCCGGGGCAACCTACATTTCCTTTGGGCAACCAAATTCTGTCCAAATTGCAATGCATTTGGATGTGTTGGTTGTCCGTGCTTGCCGATGGGCAACTAGAATTTGTTCGTCTATTTCATACCCTGACCTCAAATGAGGTATCATACCCAACTGGATAATATTAGGATTGTGAAGACTATGTTTGTGCGCCGATTGTTGCGCAGCCTAATAGATTGCATTCAGGAAATGTTACGTCTGCAAACAGGAAATGTTACGTCAGCGATCCGATGACCAGTGATTTGACTTTTGACAAAACCTGTTTGGCAAGTTTTGGCGGAAGACAAGTCATCCACGAGGTGCCCGAAAAGTAGAAATGAATGGAACGAGTTGAAAAATCTGGAACCATAAGCCTTGAACCGAAACGTAAAGGAAATGCAATCATATTTTTCGTCAAAGGGTTTTCGAGCAGGCCGAATTGAGCAATATCATAAGGACTGATATTAATAGAATGAACAACTGTAGAAATCTTTCTTTCTAAAACCCTGTAAATCGTCTATAATCTTTAAAATATTTTATAGACCCGCTCTTTCGCTTTCCCGGGAAGAAAAAAAATGAGGCGCTCGAAGGGTGTGACTCTCCTGTGTTACACAGTACGCTCAGTCAACACGCAAGACTTAATTTTCTTATGTCAGCTACCCGACCCTCCAATTGTTTTCACCTAAACAGGTATCAGAGTTATTGCTCTTGCTTGAAGTTCTCTTTGAACACCTGACACATTTGCAGTTTTGATGGAGATTTCACATTTCAAGCTTGGTGCATGTGGAACCTCTTTTACTAGTTGTGATCATTTGATTTGTTGTACGCTTGAATGGTAAATGTTATCATGCTCTCGTGGCTTCCCTCTTTACGTGAGTACCTTTATTTATTTGTTATGACCAAAAAACCCTAATAATATACCAAATTAAACCTAACCTGAACCTCTACAACAACAACAACAACAACACCCATTTTCAATCCAAATGTTTTCAACAAATCCGTGCAAATATACCTTTATCTTTAACAACAAAACAGCTCTTCAAAGGTCCAACTTCACTAAACACGTCTTCTAGTTTTTGTTTTGTGGTTGTGAAGGGTAGATTTCGTACAAACAATGTTTTACTTGGCACAGCATGGTCTTCTTCGCGCGTAGACATCTTGGAATCAAGGTATGGTTAGACGCGAGCAGTTGGTCGAAAAACCTAACTGGGTAATAAATCGGATTTGGAATTACGGAGTACCACTTCCACTTTTAAATTTAAAGCAGGAGGAGATGTATAATAGATCATACACTTTATTCTAACTCTATTGATCATGATAAAATATTATTATTATTATACATTTTTAGGGAGTATAAAATGTACTGTACTAATTCATTGATAGCACTTTAATTTTATTTTGTATATTTTCTTATATGTTCCATCTTGAGAAGATCCATGTTTTGCCTGAACTATTGTGTAAATTAAGGCCTTCGTTAGTGTATCGCAACATTCAAGTAATCATTAATTAATAGTACTGCATAATCTGAATCATGGTCATGGACACACCATGTGAACATTGCATTTTTTTCAAATTCTGCTCTAGATCTTTTTCTGGTGTAATAAAACTGGATAAACTGAGCTAGGTCAATTATCTGAGCAACCAAGACATAATTTGACTCAGTTTCTTATTTATCCTGAAAAAGTTACTTTTCCATGAATAGTAAAACTGGAGAAAACTGAGAGTAAAGTGATCATGAAACAGATTAGCAGAATGCTAGATCATGCTAGACTAAACTTCAAAATACCTCCACTGAATACGGTACACAAAAGTCTAATTTTCATCTTACTAAATATTTGTTCACCAAAATAATCTACAATTATTTTTCACGATCTCTCAGTGGATATACAAAAGCTTAAGCTGCATATTCTCATGAAGTCACAATCAAAATGGAAAAATATACATTTTAATTTTTGAAGATCATGTCACCTCCTGAAATCACCTCCTGGAATCACCTCCTGAAATCACTTCTGCCTTGGGGTATAGCCGACTTTTGTGGATTTGTAAAAATCAAAACAGAATTCAACATTCACTACTGGACAAACACACCATTAAATATCATCATTGATGCATTAAATGCAAATTAATATGCCAGGTGCCCATGATTTGGCCATTAATTCTTTTGCATCACTGTCAATCGAAAAATTAGCTGACATTAAATGGCCACTAGTGATCACATTCATGGCCATCACTTCACGCAGTGTATTTATTTACAGCATCATGCGTTCATGGCCATAAACAATTTAATGGCCATTGATTTGTATAAGACAAAGAGATGAGCATTAATATCTGGAATAATGACCATTAAGCATTGTTACAAAGCAGCTTTACATATAATTAATGGCCATTAAAATCAGTTCATATTGTAATTTTCCCTTTGCGCTCCCATTGCTTATCCAAATTTTCTAGAAATTTCACTGCATCCTGAAAACCCACTCTTATACCATGTGACTAATGTCTACCATATGTATTCATTTGTATGTGTTTGTGAAACTTTTTCTTGTCCAGTGGCAGTACAGTAATGGTCCCATTCCCTGATGACGTATTATAGATCTGTCACATGATGAATTTTGTTTTCATTCTTCTGTCATGTCTGTATGACACATGAACATGTGAAATCTAATATCGCTTGTGTAACATGAAACCAATTAAATTGTCATTGTCAACGCAAAGTACATAGGCGTGAACTCCTATATGTAACCCGATACACTAAATTAGAGCTTGTTCTTCAGACTGTGCCAGCTCAGCTCTGGGACCTCGCGCTGGCAATTAGGTTGATGTCATGTTACACGAGGAAGGTGTCCGGCTAATTGAATTATATAACACTCCTCACCTGTCATTTAGTTGCCATGGATGTTGGGGGCCTGTATTACATCAAGGGATAGAAGTGGTATTTGATTGTCATGGATGTAGGGGGCCTACGTCATCAGGTTTCAGGACATTCCTCTAATAATTTGATCACTGAAATTTCCCACAAAATACGGAGATGATTAAATTTATTCGAACAAGAAGTTGACAATTGGTCCAAAATCATGCAGAAAATCCATTTTTTCTTTGTTATTTCACCGATTTTAGCGAGTGATCAATTTATCACAACAGCCGATTGAATTTTTAGAGGGATTACCGATTCTCTGAATTTCGCCACTGTTCCAGTATTATTATTACCATGATTGTTTAAGATGGTTCATGCCTCAGACATTGGCGACGTGATTATTCGGGGTTATTTCCCCTGTAATAAATCTTCCAACATCATATATCACCTTTTCTGATACGAGACATTATCAGGGGAGGTAATGACGTCGCAAATATTAGAAAACTATGGGGATTGGGACACTCAAAGCTTTTTATATACAAAAAAGTAGATCGAAGACCCCACCTTTTTTTTTATTAATTAAAAGATCGCATGGCGGGGAAGCAGTGTTTAAAATATCAGCATAGGTCACCGGATGATTTTCGATTTTGGAGGTTGTTTCATAGTTTGAAAATGCAATTTCCAACGTCATACACTTTGATGAAATTTATAATTCATAAAAAAAGTTTTGAATTTATATTCAACTTTCGGGTGTTTTTAAGATCCGTTGAAGTTTCTTTATATAAGTAAACAATACCTGTGGATATATATCCGTACGCTTTGACTTCCTTGCCATTGTTGAGCAGAAAACTGATTTGTCATGATTTTGACAAAAACGGCTAACACAGTGATATTCGCAGATATGTACAAAAAAAGCTAGATCGAAAACCATCAACTTTTTTTACCTTTTACTACTGATCAACACCCCAGCTACCCACAGCAAAAATATTAGGGTTTTGAGGTATGAACCACCTTAAATTAATAATTCTACTTGAATGCCTAAAACCCCTGCCATTTTCTCCATACTTGGTGTATATGTTTCAGTGATTCAAAGTTTAGAAATTGTGGGGTACCGCATTATTTTATGCTTTAGGAACACATGAAGACGTTTAATTCACAATTTCACCTGTTTTGAAGAGCTGAAGTGATGTCACACGGTGCAATCATTGTGATTGTAACGTTGCGTTAAGACGTTGAGAAAGCATGATGTTCAGAATGTGGTGTCACACAGTGCTGAATGTGTTTCTCGACTGCGGCACAACTTCTGCAAATGGATATTTTGGTTACTGCCGAGTCACATTAAACCGCTATAGTTTGACACAGGAAATCTGCTTCTTTTTATCTTAGTTGGAGTCCAGGGGCATCAGAAATAACTTGAATGGAAGAATTAATATGAGGGAGCACAGCAATCAAGATACATGAGAGTGAGAGAAGAAAGAATTAAGGGCAATGACAATAAACTTGGAAATTATTTTTGTTCCAGATTAATCATCCACAATGGTCCAGTGATAGATCGGCAAACCTAGAGATCTTTATACTAAATCCTATCCTATCTCTTTGCCTATAGTGACAAGTCAAGTATAAGTATCAAACATTCACCATAAATGACATTTAATCGCCACAAAATCCGACAAATATAACATACGGGTATAGTTAGATATTAAATATTTGTACCCATTAAATAATTAGATTTAGGCAATTTTTATACATGACCAGGACCTACGAAGTAGGGTAGGCATTAGGACTCCGTGAACTGAACTCTTGGAAATCCCCACCCCCCAGTTGAAATCCTGCCTATATTAAGATGGGCACTGCCAGTCAGAATCAGCAGTGATTTTCATCAAAAATCAACAGAAATGTTCATCAAAAGTAGGTCAGCTTAGAACTTGCTGGTAACAGTCCCCTAATGCACCTTCATGCCAAAAATCAAGGTTCTAATGTAAACGGTTCTCCTTATTTTGCCGATGAAAGGATTCGGATGGACTGACTGACTCATTACCGGACAATCCGCAAATGAGAGCCTACTTCTAGGAAAAAAAAAAAAAAAAAATTCTCTCATTGATTCCACCAACCAAAAACACTCTCCCACTCTCCTATCGAAAACAATTCACTCAAATATTATGGCAAGCGCAGCTAAATCTATTATTTCGGAACAAATTATCAAAATT
Source organism: Hanleya hanleyi (assembly GCA_036873755.1). Lineage (NCBI taxonomy): Eukaryota > Metazoa > Mollusca > Polyplacophora > Lepidopleurida > Hanleyidae > Hanleya > Hanleya hanleyi. The sequence goes on along the minus strand of JAVTVY010050631.1, from coordinate 177,844 downwards.
TTGTATGCAACTATGCCATTGTGGTGTTTAGGATATCTAACTTAGTAAATATCATTTGTGGTTACTTTGTGTTGCCTCTGTAGTAATCTGTGTTAAGTCCTGTAAGTAGTGACACACTTCCCCAGTATATATCAGTGGCAAAAGGAATCATGGGATATAAATATCTATACCCGGACCCATTTAATGTCTATTAGTAGTCCACAGCTTGTATGCCCAGTCATGGATTCAACCAATCAATCGGGCCAACCAGGACAAATTTGTGGCCCAGTCAAAATTCTTGCTACTCAGATAGAACCTGACCATTGAAAGCAGAGGGTGAGAAACTAACATCTAGCTCACTGGAGAGAAATTGCTTCTGATGTTCAGTGCTTACAACATTGGTGTCAGAAACATCAAACAGGTTTCTCAGATATTGACATTTGCAATCTCTGGGAAAATGCAATCACCACCCAATGTGCTGGTACTCATATACATGTATCCAGCTAAACCTGCCCAGGCAAATCTTTTGCCGAGATTTGACTGGTTGCGCGCAACAGAGATTAACATGAGGCTCTTTTCAGACTTGTCTTTCCTCACTAATAAAGTCTCTCTTTTTTTAACAGCAACGCTTCTGACGATCTTTTGAGTCTATGTATGTAACTATATAGTGATGTTATTCTCCACTACTCATTTTTTTTCACGAGGGTGATACTGATCAACACTTCAAATATAAACTCTGTGTGACACCAGCTATTTTCATCAGTTCATTTGAGTTGTTGGTCATTTTTAATTGATGTTGGATGGGGTCAAGCTTGCACAGATACTGGGTTCATAGCCATCACAATTTACATGTACTCGACAGGAACATTCTTAACAAGCAGTACCCACAGAAAGTTAGTCTGGATATACCAAGTGACACAATCTGTTTCTCACACCACCATGACCACTGGCCAATCTCAGTAAACTCAGATATAATATCACGGAATATTATATCTGAATTCTGCCCTATACAAATCCCATGCGAATCTGAAACTACATTTGTTAGCCAATCAGAGGGGCTAGCTTGTTGAAATCACACCCACGGTAATTACACACGGTAGCACATGGATTATCGAGAAACAGTATCCAAATACGGCATCATTTCCAGACAGATCCATGACAATCAATGAATTTACTCCCGCCGAAAAGCCTGGCTTTGTTTGAGGGTAGAAAATACCAAAAGATTGTGCCGCGCGAGATGTTAATCTCCGTGTCAGAAATGGTCGTGATTGGCTTATTATGGGATCTCGCAGAATATCGGTGAACATTTCGCACAAAGTTTTCATAGCGTTACATACGTCTAGATGGTATTCCCCTGATTTACCATCTTGGTTTACCTAAATAGGACCACTGGCATAAGGGACAGCAAATCCTCGCACGAAGTTTTCATAGCGTTACGTCTAGATGGTATTCCCCTGATTTACCATCTTGGTTTACCTAAATAGGACCACTGGCATAAGGGACAGCAAATCCTCGCACGAAGTTTTCATAGCGTTACGTCTAGATGGTATTCCCCTGATTTACCATCTTGGTTTACCTAAATAGGACCACTGGCATAAGGGACAGCAAATCCATAACTGCATGGAGGAGAAATACAATCACTTACTTTCCAGGAATCTCGAGTCACAGATTTTGTCATTGAGTGTACTAACAGTATAAGTTCTCATATAATCCCAACCATATTATAAAGTAATGCCAGTTTTCTTCATTGCCACCTATTGATTTGCTAGATGTACCTCTAGAGTCATCTGGAAAGGATACCCGGAGAAGCTGGAGACACATTTTGCAATAAAAACATTCATTTCAATCATCCTTTTCTACATTATTGGCCTCAATTTGTTTCATATTTTTGATCAGTGATAATTGGACTATTTTCAGCCTGAAGTTGTCAAAATTATCATCAATGTAAGCCTAATGGTCCTTTCATGGAATAGTAAGATAATTCAATGCATATTTACCAGATTTACACTGATTATCATTTGTTAAAAATCTGCCCAATGTTGTAAGTATAAGCTGCAGAGGGAGATTACAAACCACAAAATAACACCGGGAGTCCCACATCAATGCACCCGTTGGTGCACAGGAGTGATTCTCTTGTCTAAGAATTAAAGTGCAAAAGGGGGATTGCATGCAAATATATATGAGAATAGTACATTGATATAGCAAGACAACAGATTGTTTTTGTACAAATATTTTTTGTATTTCCAAATTTCATGTCTTTTTGGAACAATGACGACGAGGGCAGTCATGGCAGTACAAATTACTTTCTCTATAGATGGATAGTCATAACGGTGTACTGACAGGAGTTATGAATATGATATTAAAACCCTCGAATGAGATGAAATGTAGGACATGATTTCAATACATTACGATATACCGACGAGTAATTTCTGATCAACAATGTTTGTTTGTCCGTGTTGACCCAATATTGATCGCCACTGTCACTGTCAGAGCTGAATGTATCTTGTGCTTTTACTTAGCAGGCAACAGTTGGCATTCAAAGATGTCAAAATGGCAACTTGTAGAAATGAACGTTCCGCCCTTTTCATTGTCTTCTTCCAACAGCTGCACAATTCGGATGTTTATCCATCCCAACACAAAATTAATGTCACCGTAAGAAGTGTTCATCCACACACTTTTACTTGACAACTGAGTCATGAATTTCACTATTCCCAACAAATCTCTGAAGCCCAGCGCATACAGGAGTTTTGGAACACAAGTTTCTGGAAATTTCGATCCAAAAAGTTTGGATCCAATAATCGTTATCAACACACGGTCATCTTTGGAGCGCTGTTCATTTGCCACTCTTTGCTGACCGGCAATGTCACATGACAGGATCATGCTACATGTTCACATGATTTCTAATCCGATGCTGATTGGTTGATGCAGCTGGCACTCTGATTCAAAAATCCTGTTCATCCGCAGATAGGAGTTTTTGGACACAAGTCTTTTCCAGTGTCAGAACACCTCAATTTCATTCCCTGAACACAGGCAATTTCTTGTATTTTCAGACACTGGTGTCAAAATATCCAAAAACTGGTCTTCAAAAAGTCCTGTGTGCTGAGACGATGCTTCAGCAAACAATGGCAAACCCAGCCATACTGACAGGTTCACCGCTCTTCCAGATGATATAAAAATCTATTCTCCCATACAAATTGTTTGTAGTTTCCCTCACGATGTTCCTGTGTGTAATTTCAACAGTCGTTTAAGTCGTCTGATGAGGGCCTCTGTAAATCCATACTGTGTCCGAGACTTTCCAAAGCACTGTCAACAGAACAGAAAATCTCATTAAACAAGGGAACCAAAATTCCAGTTTGCACATTTATTACATTGAAAGCATTATTTGACACACTATAACAATTTTACTGGTCAAATGAGTACACTGAAAATAGCGGCAAATACATGTCCTCGAAAACATTTCACATAGGTGAATTTGTTGAGAGAGAGTTAGAGAGTAAAAGTATATTGGACTATATTGATTGGCCAATCAATAACCTGTATACGTTAACATGGGGCTGTTCCTGAAAAAAGTACCGGTACATAGACTTTTCAGTTCTACCTTGTCTACACCAATGAGAGATACTGACCTGGTCAATTTTCTGAAGTTTTTCAAACAACGTTTCATTTATAGCAGACACGGCATCCATCTTCAGTAGCTCTATATCACCATGTGTTACTCCCCGTGTGCTCTCGTCCAGGTCGGACCCAGCGTCAGATTCTCGGAAAGAGGCAGCGCCAATTCCAGAGTAATCTGTTGACACAAAATCAATTTTGTTTCAGTAACAAAAATGCTGCATTTCATCTGTCCACTTTAAACGGAGGAGAATATGGTTTTGTGTTGTCATGTACATCCTCTAATTCAATAACAGTAATCAAAATGTTTTTGGGAGGTATTCACATCTTGGCTCACATATATTAACAGCCTGAGACAATTAAAACTACCAGTCCACTGGGCTCCGAGTCACACAGAGAAGACCGAATGCAGCCGGTATCACTTATCAAAACTTGGAGACCAGGCATGCCCGGCGATAGGTTGTCAGTTGAATAGTTAGAGCACTGTTATTCAAATCAGTCATGTAACCACTCAGAGGTACAGACACGCATTCATAGTTGTTGAATGTATCACATATACTCAACTGATCACCAGTAACAGAGCCACTGTGATTTAACATTATGGTTTGTAAAAGTTTAGGAAAAAACTGAGTCCCAAACAATACAACATAACCAATCATTCTGACCACCGATCAGGGCCGTTTTTACTGTGGTGAAATATATTTTATGATATCACCTGCGATAGAGACAATTTGAGAAAAGCAGGCTGCAATATTCTCTGAAATGCAAAGACGGACCTTTTTAGGATTCTTGTTTGCCATGACATATACGGTACCTTGAATTTCATCTCAATTCAGAGTACTGAACTGGAATTATAGCATGGACATCATGAAGTTTCAAGGATTTTCTTATTTTTGGGTCACAATTACGTTGACATTAAACTATATTCTACTCAAAAATGGAGTTTGTCTATTCAAAGACTTGTCCCATCTGGACAAAAATCTTGCCAATGCAATACACAACCTTGTCTTGCGATAGGTGTATAAAAATACTCCATCACATTGTCATATTAACAGGCAATATCATAATGCGAACCGAATTCAGTTAGAACCAAATAAAAATCCTCAACATATCCACAGGAATCGGACAGCAGAGATATGTTCATGGTCAAACCTTGAAGTCTACGGAGTTGTTGGTTTTTCTTGATGTGAACCTGATAAAGAGATGGCTGCTTGTCCATAGGCACACAGTGTAGAAGGTAGAATTCTAAATGCCGCCACAAGATAAACAGACAATTCTCTATTATGTCTGTCACAATGTTAAGGCAATCAAATTGGAAAAAAAGCTGAGAAAATAAGAAAACACATCTCAAGCAAACTTATCATTTTTAAGATCTAGCTCTGAAACATTTTAGAAACTATAAGAAAGATCCAAATGTAATCAATTTTATGCTCAATATAATTTAACATCTTAAGGATACTGAGCTCTCCTGTAGACACTTTTACACATCCTCTAAAATTTGTCTTTTTATCGCTAAAAGTATGCCTTATAGCTATGGTAATGTATAAATTTGTTGGAAGGTGCAAGGATTCCAAATATCTAAATGTGTTCTCTGTAAATGTGGATATTTTTTTAAACCAATTCTAAAATATGAGCCTTCCTTTTTAAAATGGCTAATTTAAAAAAAGTATTCAACTTATCGTAACTCACATCATCATTTCTCATAGAAGACAACTCCAACAGGAAATAAGTGTCTCATGATCAGTTTTGTCAATTTCCATCTAGTTCTTAATAATCTATTGACATTTAATTCTACTTTAAAGTTCAAACCTCTGAATTGCTCAATTTTGTAAAGAAATATTCCATTAAATGTCAATAGAATGAGAACTAGACCAAAATTTATCAAACTGACACACAGATTCCCTGTTAGAGTTGTCTTCTACAGGAAATGATGAAGTTGCGATAAGTTGAATATATGTACTTTTTTGGAAATAGCATTTAAAAAATTAAATTTTAAATTAAATTTTTTTTTAATCCAAAAATATCTTCAAAAGCTACAGATTTACAGTGAATAAATTTATATATTTGGAATTCTTGAGAAATGTGCTTTCAAGAAATATATACATTACCAGAGCTATGAGGCATACTTTTAGCTGTATAAAGATAAATTCTAGAAAGTGTGTAAAACTGTGTGCTGGAAGGCTCAGTACCCTTGTCAGTATTCACAGATTTCACTGTATTAGAGAATAAAGCCTTATCCAGATGTGCTCAACCGATTTACCACATATCAGGATAATTCTAAGGCCGTTTTTAGTGGTTTGTGACGCGATGCTCTGTGAGTAAAGGATACAGGAATAGTGTTGTAACTCTTTCACTTTATGCTCCACAATCTGAACAAGCTTTTTCCTGGCTAACTGCTGCCTTTGTTGTGTAGACATCTTCTCAGAGGTCCCAGAGTCCAGGAACTATCAAATACATATAGATCAGATCAAATTTAAATGTCAAGAATGATATAAAGAACAAAGAAAAACTTCTTCGGTAGGTTCTCAGCTCGTAGAACATGTATAATTCACATTTATATTCACTTCTATTTTGGGCATTTGCTGCAGGCGCACTCAGATATTTACGCCCCAAATCAAACAAATCAGACATCAAGAGGTTAGAAAGATCTACAGTGCAAGGCAGAAATAACTTGCTCATAAACGCGAGTGAAAAAAAAACATTTTCGCGACTATAATTTATTAATCGCAGCCGGAAAACTCGCCTAAATCGCGCAAAAAAACAAAAGCATAATCGCGACTGAAACGCGTACGGTCGACGTGTTTCAGTCGAGATTATGCTTTTGTTTTTTTGCGCGATTTAGGCGAGTTTTCCGGCTGCGATTAATATATAAAATTAAAGCCGCGAAAATCTTTTTTTTCACTCGCGTTTATGAGCAAGTTATTTCTGCCTTGTACTGTACCTCCCTATTAAAAATAGAGGTGAAAAAGGTTGTTTTACCTAATAACTTTTGACTTGTTCATCATAACTCTCCAAAATCTTCAGGCGGCTTCTATATTATTACATGTTGTAATATTGATTTTCCATTGAAAGTGCGCATAGTCTAATTGTTAATAGAGAAGAAACCATGTCATCCATTCTTATGCAAATTAGATGGATGACAATTTGTTTTTTCAATACCATTCGATGTTTTCTTGAATTTATTGGACAAAAATCACCTTTTTCTACCTCCATTCATTCATTTCCTGCTAACTGAGCCTGCCCCAAAATCACCAAATGAGATTATCATATTGTTAATGTATATAGTACATCTAAATTGGCTTCTGAAGTTTTGCTTTATAAATGGAAGACCAATGTTAAATATTTTTTTGGTGTGTTTGTAAAGCAAGACTGTAGTGTTAAGTTACACTCATGTGTTTCAAATCCTCATTAGTGATGTCAACTTAGTCTTAGTGTTAAGTTAGACATGTTTCAAGTCCTCATTGGTGAGGTTACTTATAGACCATGGTGTTGAGTTTCACTTACATGTTTCAAGTCCTCATTAGTGAGGTCACCTATAGACCGTAGTGTTAAATATCACTTACATGCTTCAAGTCCTCATTCGTGAGGTCAGCTGTAGACTGCAGTGTTAGGTTACACTTGCATGTTTCAAGACCTCATTAGTGAGGTCAGCTAAAGACCGTACTGTTAAGTATCACTTACATGTTTCAAGATCTCATTAGTGAGGTCAGCTAAAGATTGTAGTGTTATGTATCACTTACATGTTTCAAGTCCTCATTAGTGAGGTCAGCTATAGACTGTAGTTTTCTCAGATGGTCCTGATGACTGTCGTACACTGTCATGAACTGGTTGGTACACTGCCTCAGATGAAAGACTATCAGTCCCAGATTGGGTGTCTGCATTGGACTCATCGAGGAACCTTGGTAATCTGACAAAATAATACTAGTGACTTTGTCCCTGAATTCTCGATTACCATACAGGCCTTGCCATTTAAAAATAAAACGAGAGCTACAAAATTATCTCCTGAAGAACAGTCCGAGTCTTAGTCACACAAATTTTGAATGAAGCGGCGTGGCATTTTCGGCTCTCCCAAATTCAGAATTAGGAAAACTATGGTAATGGAGTGGGATTACTTTCTTCAAACGGCAAGATTTAGACATAAATTACTCAAAAGTTTTTCAGATACTTTTTCCGGAAAAAGTGAGTTGGCAAGTGTTTTTCTCAATATTCAAAAAAAATATAACAATTGCTGAATATTTATTCTTATTCTAATTTTTTAAACGTTGATAAAGTAATACTTTGGTGCAAAATGAACAGACTATATGGTTAAATTTCACCGGATGAGTTTGGGGTTGTAACGGAAGAAAGAACACATCTTACCATCGAATGCCGTCAAGTCACGAGCCAAAGCCTCTTCAAGGCTGGTACCAAACAGGATTCTACAATACTTAGCATTGCTGCCTGAAATTAATAGAGGGTCGTGTCGGAGATAAATCTCTGTATTCCATGTACCCAGCACATTTCAAGCATTAGATTTTCACAGATTTCTTGTATTCTCAAACTGCATACAATAACATAACAAACAACATAATGAAGGCATTTTTTATCATGGCTAAATTTCAAGGAATTTCAAGTACTTTAAAAGGAACGTAAACTCTGGTGAACGTCCGTGGCCAGTTAAAAGCTTTTTCCTCATAGAATCCAAATCGTGTATCAGATATTTTTTTACATTTTTTTTAAAGCAGTACTAAACGTTTTAACTTCGCTACACTGGAACAACATGGAGGCCTCCATGTTTGAAGAATCGTGACGTCACCGTACACTAGTTCTTCTGCCTCTGGAGGTAAAAACGCGTCAATTGGCAGAGGCGCAGTATTCGAGACTGTAGGTCACAAACATGAACGAGGATGATAGTGCGACGTGTCGGGATTACCTGACACCTTGTGACAGCCAAGTGAAGAGCAGCCCGGCATGGTAGAATATCTGACAGAATCAGGTCGTATTCTACAACGAAACTAATCTATAACATTGCATCTGTCAGTCGGGGAACGGAGAGGTGCATAAAAATGACCATGTGCGGCCATGTTATCTCAGCGCAGAGAATGTCTGATGACGTAGGAGATTATCGGCACAACTGAATATTACGCTTTCCCATTGGTTTAAAATCAATTATCATGCCCCAAATAAACATGGCGGCGCCCTCGAGAAAATTCAAATCACAGTATTTGCTATGTTTGCGTCTTTCTCATTCATTGGGGAAAAATGGGAAAAAATCTATAGGGACTCTTGTATAATTCTCGCGGTGTTTTACTACAGAGTTTACATTCCCTTTAAAGGCCTGGAAATTAGTAAAATAAAATTGAAGGACTTTCCAGGTTTTCAAGCACCCATGATAACTCTGACATTGCATCTTCCTCAGAGAAAATGATTTAAAAAAAACAAAAAACACAGAAATAAAGAACGCACACTTTTGGGACTGCTTTCAGAAACCTTTGCAGTTCACCTTCACGACAGACCCCCCATGGATAGGCGTGGACAATGCAGCAAGAAATTTCTAATTTTCACAAGATGTCACTCTTACTTGACAGTAGAAAACATAATGAGAGTTAAACAGAAACATTTAACAAAACAAATCGTAAATACTTGCTATAAAGCTGATACAGCTTAAATATGTCAAAAGTGTGGGAAATAAAAAAAAAAAAATTCTCACCTACACATTAATCTAAAAAATCAATAGTAGCTGCACTGACAGAAAAACAAATTTCCTGCCTACCTGATGATGAAACCAGTGCCCGACAGAATGCCATGACGTTGGCTGTGATCTCCTGCACAGCTAATATAATTTGTGCCCTGGTGTCATGATGTCCTCTGCCCTGATTACGATTCTCGACATTCTGAAGTTGTTTCGTCATTTTGTCAGACAGGCAGTACTTGGGTAGGAGAGCGATCATTTGGCGCTGAATTCTGCCCACGTGACCTTTGTACTCCAAGGCCGCGGCTTCCGACGGGAAATACTCGTGACTGATGTCACCTGTGGTACAAAGTGGAAAGGATCTTAATTTCAAAATAACACTGCATACACAAACATACCAGCAAAGATAAGAAATCGTAAATATTATTCTCGATCATCATCTGTTTACATTGTTTATCCAAATTGATCAGACTCGGCAAAATGGATCAAAGGCATCTTCAGAGGTCTGAACCAGATGCACGAGTGGTGGGGATTCGAAAAACCTTGTAATAATCTTGATTTAAAATTGTTTATTTGCTTCCACAGAAAAAGGAACCAGTTAATTACTCAGCTTTAATAATGTCCTCGAACCAGGACTGACCATGACCAAACTCATGTGTGGTGTACATTTGGGAAGCCTAGTGATGACCATTATACCTGATCTTCAATTAATGTTGTTTACTCAGTCCGCAGAAAGATAAACCATGAACATCGGTTCGCCTTTACTGTCACCCTCAATGCAGGATGGATAGATATATGTGTGGTGTAAATTTGGTAACTAACATAGATTGTTCCATGAGAAAGTAATCTCTTCAGATTATCGAATGAACAGGTACATAACAGAACTACCCTTCAGATCAATGTGGATGAACAACAATAAAGTGAGATTTTCTTCACAATTTGGCATGTTTAAGATATTCTGTAAGAAACTATAAACATCGACAAAATCATCTACTGATTGCTAATCACTTGGTGATTTTTTGGTTTCTGAAATAATAATACTGTGACAAGCTTGGAAATATGGCACACGACATTAACCTATCACCTCCATCAGACCAGGCCTGGCCATATAAGGCGAGCGATTGCCCGCGCTGGTGTCCACGCACGACCAAGTCGTTCCAGGCGACCGATTTATCACTCATCCAAAAGTTCAAATTTTCATTTATGATGGCCAATCTGCCAATCGAAAATGTATCACTGGAGCTCGCTTCCACTTTCAATACCAAGCAGGAAGTGCGATATTGTGTCATGCGCTGTATTCTCGCGATATTCTATGAGACTTCAGTCATTGCTATGACTACGTGACTTCAAGGCGCCATGTTGGCGTGAGGACAGGCAAAGATCGTATATTTCTGCATCATTTATTATTTCTACTTTTATTCACCCTGGCTGCATCTATCGAACTATATGACCTGCGGTATCCAATATTGGATATAAAGTAGAAACCGAAGTCGGAAAACAGTATGTGACACAGCATTTGTTATTTGCTGAAAATTCATTTGCTCTTCCAACTGCCTTTAGCCGAGCTATTTTGAGGTGACCGATTTGCTTGCTCCAAGGGATCCAGGAGACTGTTTCATCACTCCTCCAAATTTTCCTCACGACCAGGCCTGCGGAGGATATGGTACATGCCATGAACATTTAACCCATGATATCTGTATATAAAGAACGATTATCTCATTTCTCATTTGCAGGAGGTTTATTAGGAATGTCAGGTGCTTATTTTCAGGCCTGAATGAGTGATCTCACCGTGATAGGCTGCTCTTCCTAAAACTGCTGTCAGTAGAGCCAGCTCTTTCAAGGACTGGAGATTCATGGTGTTCAGCTTCTCTCTGATTATCGCATGGAACACATCTATGTGGGCCACAATAAACTGCATCACCTGATCAGTGGTGAAAAACAACAATCAGTTTTATAATCTTTTCTTCAATGAAAAGCTTAATGAGTTGTCCTGCAAGTTGTTGGCAAGAAGAAATTGTGTCTTTCAGTCTACGTTTCAAAACAAATTGAGCTGAAAGATGATCTAAAAATTGTGATTCAATTCCCCTTTTCCACTTTAAATCCTAGACAATAGGTTCAAATCAGCGACCTGACAGTCACAGGTGCATTGGTACTGGACTCCCGGTGTATATTATTTTGTGGTTCGTGATCTTCCTCTTCAGCCTGTATCTACTGCATTGGCCAGATAATGCATTGATAACTGGAGTTAATATGGTAAATAGATGTGTGCAACAAATTATCTCACTATTCCAAGAACAGACCATTAGGCTTTTTTTGATGATAATTTTGGCAACTTCAAATCAAAAATAGTTCAGTTATCACTCATCAAAAATATTCTCCATACTGAAGGCATAGGAAAGAGAGGGGGAGTATGAACCACAAATATGAGCAGGGAGTCACGCGTCCGTGTACCCACTGGTCTGCAAGGATAGATTCTTTATTCAAGAATTATAGTGAGAAAGGCGGCTTATTACAGATCTTTACCATACCTGAATCTACTACTTAAATCTGGCCAAAGATGATTTTCAAATTGTTCATTATTTTAACTCGGATTATATATCTCACTTGTCACTCATCAAAGTATCATGATGTTTAACAACATGAAAATGACAGAAAGTAAGCCGTGTAAATACCTGGCTGCCACAGTCCTTGTTTTCTATACCCAGGGATGTGAGAATAGCCAAAGCCAGTTTCAGACCACTGGACAGTAGGTGACGATAGCGGGTCATTGGACTGGGAATAAAGTCATCATCTGCCATGGGATCAAGGTCACCATTGTCCTCTACTCTTCTGTCAAACAGAAAAACAAACAGGTGAGAAATAAAACTGACACTCTTTGAAGAGAGCAGCATGAACATTGACTAAATTTCAATGAAAGTACTTTGTGATATACTCTCAAACAAGAGTCAAGAGCTCACATATCCCACCTTGGCTGGATTGATAAGATGTAAGAAGAGACAATATAAGAAAATATTCCTACGAGATCAAATGAATTCATTTCTGGCAACACGAGCTACATTCTATGGGCCTTTTTGGAAACACACGGGCAATGTAGTTGAAGTTTTGAGAGTTCAGTAGATCAGACTTTCAAGATGATTCCGATAAAACTGCCTGAAGATTGAGTTTTAGAGTGATGTGACCTTGGCATTTGACTTCAAAATAGATAGGCTTTTCTGGAATACAATAGGCAAAAATTCAAAATAAGCCAGGAACATCTAGATTCAGTATTGGGGTGCTGTGACCTTGACCTCAAAAGCAATAGGCTGAGAGCTCCTTGCTCATTATATCTTCAGTGAAGATTTGACGTGGATTGAAAGAATCATATTGAAGTGGAAGAATGACACATGCACATAGACATTGTTTACCTGTCTATTTCTGGTCTCATGTCGAAGAAGGTGCACTCTGCCAGCCTTTGTATAATACCACTTCGTAGAAGAGTGTGTGCCCCTGTGGCCGTCTCACCTATCCTTGTGAATAGACCCTAAAACAGAGAGAACAACAAATGTCTTCAATAACCAGATAAACAGCATATTACATGAGTATGACCAAAATGCTTTGTACAATGTATGTTTTCAACATTGTTGCTTGACCAAAATACATTTGAATGTTGCCAACATTGTTGCTATTATATAGAGTCAGAGAAATATCTCCCGCAAAAAAATTAGTTAATGTGACATTGAACACAGGGACTAATCCAGGCATTTCTAGGGGACACCGGTCGACTACTGCGAAACCCGTAAAACCGGAAGAAAAACGTTATGAGTAAAACCGATTGGGCTTAAACATGTTAAGATGGCGGCCCGCATGGATTTAGTCAAGAAGCGCGATGCTAGTTGGAAAAGTTAGTCTTTCCACCTGCTGTACATAGGAAATAATCAATTATTTCTTCGATAAATAATAAAAGTAAGTCTATCAGAGTGATTTTAAGTAATTTTGGTTTAGATTTTAGCCCACAATCAAATTGGTTTGTCATTTTCTGGGCATGGGAGTTTGAGGGCAGATATCAACATCCATCTGGATTAGTCCCTGGAACATGTGAGTAGGATTTAATGAGCATGACCAGTAATCTGTCATGCTGTTGTTGCTACCTTTTTGGTGAGAAAAGTTTGAACATCAAAAACTTAATCCTAGCAAGCTGAAACTTCACGCATAGATAACTTAGTCTGTATTGATGCAAGACAGTTGAAGCATAGAGAGAAATGGATTCAACTACCCAGAAATTTAGGCAAGAAGTCTCACAGTGGGTAATGAATGTGTCAATGCATAGAGTCAGTATACAGTTAAAAATCTATATAGAGAAAACAAAAACGGATAGCATTCTACTCCTACCATTTTTGACTCGTAGATGTAGAGGACACGGAGAGAGTCAGGGTTGGTGGAGAGTAAGGCCTGTAGATGTTCATCATCGCTGAGGAGACTGTCTATAAGGTGTTGTAGATACCCTTTAGAACTGAGGAAGCTCAACCATTGTTGGTACTTATCCAGCCCGACTATGGCGTCCAGCACAGATAACGCAAGCATCTGAAATATGGAAATGTCTCATATATTTTGAAATGTATGGTATTACCACAATAATTCAATCAGAAGTGAAATTTTCCACCAAAAAAGTATAATTTATTAGAATAGGAAGTTGACAAAATGGTCCAAACTCGTGCAAATAATCCATTATTTCTTAGTTATTTAATGATTTTAGAGGTTATCAGAACATCTGATTGAATTTTGTCCACAAATATCATGGTGATTGAATTCTAAATAGGGTGAACAGGATTCTCAACACCCTGCTCAAAATGACGGTAAACGGAAAAGCACAAAGTACCGATTCGGAGGTCAAATTATATTTGATCTGTCATTTTTAGACAAAGTTTACAAGTAGAGAAATCCTTCTAATTTCTCTTCCCAGTTTGAAGCCTGTCACCTCTGGATTTATACTACAGTATTTTAGATGGTATATTCAAGGACAATGAACAAGTTTACATTCTGATAACATGTATATTTTTAACGAGGTAATAGGAGGCTTGCACCAGAGGACTAGAAGATAAACTGGAAGTGCTAGTCCTGTCATCTGATAGGTTAACTCGATCAAAATTGACAAACAGGAAGTGGAAATTGGATAGTTGGTTTTGTACAAGTCAGCAACTCTCAAGTTGTTGTCATGGCTTGTTCTATCATTATTGCTCTTCCGCGAGTCAATTTATGACAAGCATTATTCACTACGTTAACATTTAGTCCCGGTCCCTAACCTCCATGCTGGTAATAAAATCTGTTACTCACCCTGCCGACATCATGTCCGTCACAGGCATCTCGGCAGACAATGTCCATGAAGTGGTCTCCAAATGACATAATAGTGGTGAGGTTTTCTTTGGTCAGTTGTTCATATTCACTCTCCTGGCTTATCAACACCTTCTCTACTCCACTAGAGTCACCCGCTGCTGTAACACACAATAATATACAATCCCTTTATTGACAATTATTGACAATACAATGTAGTTCACAGTCCTTAAATCCGACAATTATTAACAATACTTCACACAATCCCTTTATTGACAATTACAATGTACTGACCCTGGTTCCCACAATCCCATTATTGACAATAGTTTACAATTCCTGTCATGCCTGTATTGACAATTATTGACAATGTTCAGACAATCCCTTTATTGACAATTGTTGAAGATAGTTCACACAATACATTTATTGACAACAATTCACACAATTGCTTTAATAACAATTCACACAATCCCTTCGACAATTATTGACAATAGTTCACACTATCCCTTTATTAACAATAGTTTGCACAATCCCTTTATTAACAATAGTTCAAACAATCCCTTAATCAACAATAGTTCACACAATCTCTTTATTGACAATAGTTCATAAAATCCCTTTATTGATAATTATTGACAATGATTCACACAATTTTCAGTTTAAATACTGATTCTTTGGCCGAACAAAGTTAATAAGTTGGCTCTCAGTCACTGTATTTCCCAAAATAGGATAGGTCTGATTTTTGTCGGGTTTACCAAGGGTAAACCCTACATTAGTATCACTTTTCAGTTTTTCTTTTTTCTTCTGCACATGTGTAGTTTTGATCTCCTGCCCGGAGACTGTTCTCATTTGATGCCCCTTACAGCATTCACAACAGGCCTCGCACAAGCCATGCAATTCCAGGCGCTAAGAGTAATGGAATTTCGTTGAAAGGACATGGAAAGTCAGAGGAAATGTATGTACAGAGTCCGGGAAAATGAGTGGAAAAAGCTAAGTTATTCTCTGAAGTTCAGCGAAATTTATTGCGGAATAAAAATCCAAACAGCCGTGAAACGTGTTTGCTGGTGACCCTTCGCCAGATTGGAACGAGGTCAGACAGCTCATTTACATATTTTGTGTAGTCCATTGGTTGAACTAAACTCGTGACTGTTTCCCGCTGAATTAATATTCATATTCTGTGACGTGTATTGGTCGAGGTCATAATGTCGACAGCTGATTGGCTCACGCTCTTGACATCTGTACTAATTTACGTATCAGAACAGTCGCCATTTGAACTGGTCAAATTGCAGTCGCCATTGTTCGTTGGTTTGGAATTTAGCTTTGGGCTAATTTTGCCGATGCCGGGAAAATGCAAATTTAGTGAACATTGGCTGAGACTGGATGATTATAACTGTGGTTGTCCCGTCACGGTGAGAGGGCAGCAACGTACACGGTGTGTCAAACAAATGTGGATCTGTCCAATATCGGCGATGGTCCTTTACGGAGCCATACAAAAATTACAGGATACACAAACTTTACACACATATTCTTGAGGTTGTTCTATAACTATATGGCACTTTATGAATTATTATTACGAATATGAATTTTAATATTTTTGAACATTTTTCAATCTTTGGTAAGCTACCTTACAACAAAAGTTATGATTCATATATAGTGCAAGATCACAAAGATGATCTTCACTTTAGATAGGGAATCGTCCTCAATGCGTTTTTGATACACACAGCTGGTGGGGCTAATTTTTGTCTAAAAAGCACCAAATTGACCATTTGAATAGATAAAGATAAAGAATAATCAAGACCTACAGACAAACACAACCAGACTTACAGTGGTTCAAACCTGCCGTATTTTGCACTTTTCGGTGCATTTACAGTCGACATTTTCTCTCCAAAATTCTCGTTGCAAAATTATGACACCTTTAACCAAAATCATATTTAGACTTATTTGTTGGTCAAAATAGCTAAAATTGGTTTTGGTTAAAGGTGTCCTATTTTTGTAACAAGAGAAAATCCGCACCGAAAAGTGCCTAAAAATACGAAAATAAGCCAACTTACCAACTTTAGTGAGCCATAAATCCGTGTTCGTGCATCTGCAGTCCTTCATTATTTCGGGTCTTATAATTCAGCATGAAGGCTGTACAAAATGGTCCATTTCATATCCCTTTGATAAAAGTGAAAGTTTGGCCCTTCAAACCGAACAGCTTGAGGACGATTCCCTATGTCAAGCGAACACCACCATTCTTCCCAAATATGGGACTAATAAACTCCTCTGATGCAAGTAAACCCGACATCAGTACTTTAAGTACTTTGATTTATTATTAATTTTTTTTTTCATAACTGATGTTATCATTTTCAACTGGGTTCAATTCATGTCGAAGCTGGAAATCATGTCAACATTTAGACTAGAATATCGAAAGCCCTGGCTGTACAAGCACGCATTGTTTGGGTGTTAGTTGATGTTATCGACTCTGTTACTGATGAAAAATTGCTCGGTATAACTATCAATCAAAACCTTTCATGGGAAAACCAGGTTGATATGTTTTGCAAGAAGATTGCTTCAAATTATTCTTGTTGAGAAAACTTAAAATGTTTTTGCCTATGTCTGCAAGAGTAACTTTTTTTAATTGTTTTATTCAACCACTGCTAAACTATTGTGTTAATATTTGGGGAAAGTGCACTGATTCTGATGTACACAGAATTGAGGTACTAAGAAAACGAGCTGCTCGGTTAATCTTAGATTGTGGTTTCGAGATTTCTACTATCGACTTATACAAGCGATTAAAGTGGCTTCCATTTAAACAGCACGTAATGTACAGCGAATGTGTCCTGGTGTACAGCAGCTTACACGGATCTGCTCCTACTTATTTAAAAGACAAGCTTATATTGTCTACAAGTAGACAAACCCGATTTACTAGATCCTATGTAAATATAGATCAATTATATGTCCCATTCTCACGAACAGATTTTTATAAGAGAGCCTTCTCTGTCTCGGGTCCAGTGGCGTGGAATTTTCTGCCATCCTGTGTCAGAAACAGTCCATCTTTGGCTGTGTTTAAACACGAATGTTTTAAATACATTTACGAGGATGTTTTTGCCAAAACATGATCCTTATTGTGTTAGAATGTGAGCTCTATTTTTTATATCCTATACACTGTTTGTTATTATGATTGTTATAGCACTCGGCTCCCAGGAAGAGCATCGATAGATGATGGCTGACCGAGTTTTTATAAATAAAGCTTCTATTCTATTCTATTCTATTCTATTCTATTAGTCTTGCACATGATTAGGCTTGATCAATGTTGATAAGACCTTCAAAACTCATATTCTGTTTATGAAATGAACACAAGCCTTAATAATATAACAAAAAGAAATTTCCAACACACTCTGCTAAAATCCTGAATAAATTATTGCAATGCATCCATCTGTGCACTTACATGTAAGAAATTGAGGGAGCTGGGTAGGTTTCTGGGCTATCTGTAGATAGTACAACAGAGCTCCATATAGGTTTGCCCTCACTCTTTGCTGGCCTCCACCTGCATGTAAAGAAAATATATATTTCTAATGGGGAAGTAGAAAAGAATATCAGACAACTTCTCAACATGGCATGCAGTAACCATATAGCACTAAATTACATGGGAATAGGAAGTTATGTTTTCAAATGTTTCTATTCAGGAATTGCAGCGATAAACTGCACTCTGATTAGCTAGAAAACCAGATCTAAAGAGAAATGCTCCCCCATTTTACATGTCACTGATTTAAGATCTTGAAGCAAGACCCGAGTAACATAGCTATCGGTAGATTAAGTTCACACATCTGGCCTGTCTCACATTGCAATGGCCAGGTGACTGGTGTACGGTATATCATATGTAAAACTCATCATCTAGTACATTTCTTGTTAAATGCTCTTTGTTATTCCTAAAGAATGAACTCAAAACGGTACTCACTTGACCTGAAAATGTACTCTATCAGCCCTTTAAGGACCACCTGTAAAGACGTAGAAAAGAGGGTCCTCGAACTGGACGTCCCAGAAAAGACGGCATGAGGAGGTGGTACACCTGGTCTGTCCAGAAAACTGACGTACTGCGCCATACGACTAGACTCGGCATCTTCTGATTGGTCGGTGATAAAACACTGCCTCAGGTTGGCGATTAGAGTCAGGACCACCCCAGCTACAGGGGCAGTTAACTCTGGTAAGGCGTCGTCATCAGCAACCTTCAACAGATATCAACGCATGACGTGTGAAAGGTTTAGAGATTTGCGGTACATGTAAGTGCCCACCTGATGAAATTCATATAATAGCATGATTGTAAACATGATTTTAATTTTTTAAATAGAATCATAGTATTATGGGGAAAATATGGTATTTTTTTATCTATATAATTATCTAATTAAGTATCATTATTAATATTAAATCACTGCAAGACATAATCAAAGCTCATTTGCAAACCAAATTTCTACCAAACTTAAATTTCTTGAGGTTCGATATCTGAGCAATCAGAGCAAATATTTTGGTGGAAGAAACACTAAAATAGCCAGCAATTTCATTTCCCCTGTAATATACCTGGCCGAACACAGTGTAAGTAACTTCCCATACCTTTTTCAGAAGATCCTGAAGTACTTCAAAGAGTACATTCTGCCTGGTCTCCCCTGTGAGGAGATCTTCAGGGCAGGCAGTGAGAAGTACCTCTACAACTTGTCTCCATGCCTCAAAAGCTTGCCTTTTCTCGTGAAGACTCTCACGAACAGAGTTCCGTAATACCACTGTATTGAGGACTGCCTGGATCTCCTATAATACAAGAAAATCAAAATTCCATTATCTAACATCTTGGTTCTGCAAATGTTTCATGTTTATGGAGAGAAGAGGGTGCTGTTTTCACCTCGCAATAGACACTACGGTAATTTCCCTATTAATTCGCGATGTAGTGATGAAACTCACCACTCCAAAAATTGGCTACTTTCGAATTATTTGTTGAGCCAATTCTAGAAAAACGCGAGTGTTCGAATTAAATGTCGCGCCGACTTTCACGGAGAATCCAAAATGGCGGACCGCTTCGCCGTGGTCGTAGTGATCGTATTTATTAACGTGTATTAACTTTGAGATCTCACCATAGTTTCCATAAAATGCAGTGTATGATGTCAGAAAATCTCCTCTATCCTGATAAAGGCGTCTAATTTTATTCGAGGAAGTCCAGCATATTTATCGAGTGACAAGTTCAGCACGATCATGCAGATTTTTGAGCTGACGTCCGTAAATTCGCGTCCATAATAACATCGTAAAAGTAGGCCAAAACATTGAACGTATTCCTTCCTTTTGTTCAGTATTAGCTATGATCTATATTATGAAACCTAACTGACATGGAATTGAATGAATATTCTATATATATAAAACTATACACATATTAGAGTATTCCATGTTCGAGTCGTTCGGTATGTCGACGTTGTTGTTGTGAACCCTGAAAATGAACCAACGGCAAATTTATGTAGGATTATATCACGAAGTTTTAGACAGATTAGCGGACTGTCATAGACTTTTTGGTCTTCATTGTGCATGATTTTACACACACCATCCAGGACTTGAATAAATATCCCGGACCTATGACACGAAATTAATGTAGAATTAACGGCGGATTGTACAAGAGAACCGAGTGTCAGTCGGCAATACACGTTTCGATTTGTTTGTTTCAAGTATGAGAATATCTATTACGGTACCGGTACTATAACAGTTTACTAAAAGTATAGGTCGAAGTATGATATCGTTCTGAATATTAATTAAATACTGTTATGTTCTCATCTCCGAAACTTTACCTAATGCCATTTAAATGTTTCTCAAATTTGTTTAGCATATAGAGTAATGGAATAGCGAGTAGCGATGTTTTGATTCTTAGTGTAAAAATGCGCGGTGTAATTCCAAAGAATTTTTGATTGCTGGAATTTTGGTAAGTTCGTGGGTATTCATAAGAAATATTTTCATTCACAATAAAATATTTAACAAAACCGGAAAGAGTAAGTCTTTATGATAACCGTATTTGAACAAAACAGAGCACATGCAGAGATGATTGTTGTCGGCGCTTCACATCGCGAAATTTGTTTGTGTCCCCTTGTGGGAAAACTGACGTTTGTCAACTGTGTGATTTCCTGTCTATGTTTCATTAAACGATAGGTGTATTTTGTTAAACTTTTTCATTTTAAGTTTATCTAATTATCTAAATAAGCAGGTGTGTTTTGCCTTATGGCCAGTGTCACAGTTATTGAATTGAACTGCATGGTAATTTCAATAATATCACTTGATTGAAAGTTCCCGTTTCACAATGTATGACTGCCGACTCAAAATCAAGTCATTCAACAGTGCTTAATTCTTGAAAAGGAAACTTTTACCTGCATCCGATCGTCTTTCTGATTTGAGATTTGGCCCGACTGCAGCTTTTCTATAATTTATAAATATACACTCAGTAAATATAACCGGATCCACTTCAGAGAATATACAGAAATTGACATCTCAATTAACTGGACTGGTAAATTAGACCGATCTATGTAAGTTGTGATTGTATTCTGGTCGAAGAATCATGGCGAAAAAATCTACCAAATGTACAATCCCGTTTCTCAACGGTTTAGTGAAATTAATTCAGCCTTTCAGAGAATCTAGTTGAGGAAAGTTATAAAATATATCCATATGCTCAATATCATGATGCTTTTGTCCGTGTAGTACTGAGAACCATATGTGGATGGATTTATTCCATTTTTCTAAAAAAAAATCTAAACAACACTAATATCGAAATTACAACCGCGGCATGCGATTGTTGATTCCAGGTCAGATCGATAGCCGGCTTCATCTGAAAATATATTAGCATAAAATGTATTCTATTTAATCACCAACGTATAAAAGTTAAAGGGGGCATGAATTAATGAGGGACGATGAACCACCGTAAAGACTTCAACAGAAAAGGAGCGCCATGAAAATTTCCTTAGACCGTGTCACGTCGATCACCGTTGTCGGTGATTTTTATGTTCCGTTCAAACATAATTCATTCGCATGCAGTTCTGCCTTCTCGGAAAATATTCACCGTGTTTTTCAAATAAAGGAATGCTGGTTTAAAGAAAGATATTTGATATACGAACGGCTGGAAACTGAAGAATGATTCAATAGCGGGCCGTGTGCAGACACTCGACCACGTGCGGGGACTACCGTATATATTTTTCCCGACTGCGGCGAAACGCGATCAAGTTAGGATAAAATTACAGGACTGCGGAGTTAATTGAATCAATTTTATTCCTTATAGACTGTAAGTAATAGTAATTCAGTCTGATTATATTGTACCATTCCCTGTTGTTTCTCTGCGCTTACAAATAATAGCATACGCCGATATACTATACGAGATTCTAGTAACACATTCACTTTACTTTCATCGACACGAACTCCGTGGCGAAAACGGGAGTGTTCGAATTTATTGTTTCACGGATATTGAAAATGCTCCCGTGTTCGTTTTATTAGGATGGACAAAATCACGACAGCGGAAAAATCGGCCGTTTTCGAATTAAGTTTGGAAGGTGAATTAATAGGGAAATTACCGTACTTCAAGATACTGTTATTCAAAAACCCCAAGACCCAGGGCTTGGAAAATACTCAGACCATAGGATGAGATAATGCACTCAAACTGAAAAAAAAAATTCTTTTGTATGCGATAATTAATTTTGGCATTTCAAATCGCAACTCATGGGGAACAAATCCTCACTAACCCACGCCAGGTCCTTTGGTCAGTCTCTAAAATCATCAACAATATTAAACAACCTCCGGTCAACTGCAAATAAATTGTACCTTCTTTGAGCCAACACATGCTATTTGATGCAAAGCTTGAGCTACACAGAAGCAAAAGTTGTGGAACTCCCTGGACCGAAATATTACAGTATCCTTTGGGATATTCAAGTCCAGAATAATGTCCTTAATCAGCATGCAATAATATTGAGTAACATTTCTTATATATATACCATATATCCTCTTTTCTTGTTAAGATTTGTCTTATATGTGTGTAATTATGATAGTTTATTTCTTTGCAATTATCTTGTTGTTAGAGAGCTTATAGGGAAGAACAGTTTCTCAAACTGAGTATTTTTGTGAACCCTCAAAAAATAAAGTTACATAAAAAACCATTTTGTCAACTCTTGTCGTGTTCTAATAAATTTGATCACCCCGTGATTTAATGGTGGGAAATTTCACTTCCTGCAAGTGATTGGATTATTAGATGATTTGTCACTGAACGCAAATCAATGTGCTGTGTTACAATTAATTGTTTTAGATATGACAGGTACATGTTGCTATGACAGCCTTCGTCGTTTCAGGCTAGTTTATCACTCAGACACCTCTCCCCCTACATCGCTGTACTGTTTGGAAGGTCCCCTTTTCAAACCGAGTATTGACCAATCAAAATGTCAGTTTCGCCAGTAGACTGTTTCAATCATCTCCAGAGACCACACTGAATAGCTGTCTTATATTCTGTGCTAGTGCATTCGACTGCGGTCAGGGGTGTATTGGACCCCTGTTTATGAGGATGGCACCTTTCAAGCATTACATACACAGAGATTTCTTGCCTTCCCATTACTTTGATGCTCGCAAATGGCATACATTGACCAACAACATAATAAGGGATTTTTTTTATCAAGGCTAAAATTCAATGACTTTCCATGACAGACAGAAAAAAATCTGGAATTTGAAGTACTTCCAAGGCCTGGAAATTGGTAATATAAAATTTAAACACTTTCCAGGTCTTCAAGCACCCGTGGAAACTGTGTGAGATGATCATCAGGAAATCATGCTCCATGCTCTAGAAACAATTTTCATGGAAATGACTCCAAGCCACATCGTAATTCCAGAAGTACCGATATCACCGCATATTTGAGACTGAAGGGCTGGTTCAGGCCAAGCGTTTTTTTCATGGGAGCCAGCAACGCTGCCATCTCGGGACGCTTACTTGCGCTGAAATTATTCTAACAACATTTATTGTATGAATTTCTTGAACTGTTGAACCGGCACTCAGACAAAATACCCTGGCGTTGTGGACTCTTGAAAAAACACATGTGCGTGAACCTGCCCTCCAGTCTCATGCCTGGCATGACTATGTGGTAATATGCGGTACTTCTGGGATTACGATATGGCTTATTGAAGAGAAATCTTCTCCCACCGGGATAAGTAAAATTATGTCATACCTCCATAACTAACGACCTTTGACCTGCCATGGACGTTCCTTGTAAGTTATTAATCTCATTCATCAAGATCCTGTGGAGAGCTTTGATATCGTAATAGCTCAGGCCCTGCTCGGTTTTTCGCTCGCAGGTCGAGATGACTTGCTCCACCAGACGAGGGTCGAAGAACTCCAGCTGTAACTGCTGTGGGTACGTCTGGGTGAAGTACAGCGAGTCGAGAATGCTCAGGATCTTTCGTCTTGTCTGGAGACCTGGAGTCAATATCACAGAACAAAAACTTGGTTTTAGATTCCTAGTGAACATGAATACAACACCGACAGTCATCGTTAAGCAAGGGAAGCAACTTTGTCATCGTCACAGTCAGATTTGTTGTGCTGTTGTACAGCTGCTCACACTGCAAATCTCGGATACATTTTAATGCATTTCGATAGTGACGTCACTATATGAACGCCCACAATGGGGTATGATCACTTGCGGCGTCATGATATGATGAGTTGCGGCATCATGCCTCCAGGGCGATGTCATTTAGAAACATAACATTCTCCCCAGATATTGGAAGTCCTTTGTAGGAGTAATTATATGTTGCTTCATATGTAATTTGGAAGTAACGATGCGAGGAATGTGTGGGGGAAATGAGAGATACATGGATTCTTATATACCGGTAACTAACCTGTGATACCCCGACTTTTAGTCTGTCGCGAAGACAAGAATAGAGATTGGTCTTGATCCAGGGATGTATAATCTTCCCCACCTTCTAACTGAACAGCTGAAATATATGGAAAGAAGCGATAAATGATAAATCTTCATGATGCAGCAAGGACAATATATATTACTTAAGGTAATCCACTGATGGTTTTGGGCTTTGGCGGCCATTTTCCATGTTTTGCCTGTTTTTCCCATTAGGTTATCTCCATTTCCTCGCCTGTGAAGCAAAACATTACTACTTGACTTCCAGTAATTACATATTCTGACTTCCAGTAATTACATTTCCGGACTTCCAGTAAATACATTACCTTACTTCCAGTAAATACATTTCCTAACTTCCAGTAAGTAAATTTCCTAACTTCCAGTAAATACATTGCCTAACTTCCAGTAATTACATTTCCTGACTTCCAGCAAATACATTTCCTAACTTCCAGTAATTACATTTTCTGACTTCCCATAATTACATTTCCTAACTTCCAGTAAATACTTTTTCTATCTTCTAGTAAATAAATTTCCTAAACTTCCAGTAATTACATTTCCTAAACTTCCAGTAATTACATTTCCTGACTTCCAGTAAATACATTTCCTAACTTCCGGTAAATACATTTCCTGACTTCCAGTAAATACATTTCCTAACATCCAGTAATTACATTTCCTTACTTCCAGTAAATACATTTTCTAACATCCAGTAATTACATTTCCTAACTTTCAATAAATACATTGCCTAACTTCCAGTAAATACATTTCCTAACTTCCCGTAAATACATTTCCTAACTTCCAGTAAATACATTTTCTAACTTCCAGTAAATACATTTCCTGACTTCCAGTAACTACAAGCGAACAAAGTTCAGGGTTTTTTTTTTCTTTTTATCATCGATGCTAAAATGGGTCAATGTTGCACTAAAAAAGAAGTGGTGGCAGTCATGGCAGTGTGAAGCAAAACATTATTTCTTGACTTCCGGTAATCATATTTCCTTACTTTCAGTAAACACATTTCCTAACTTCCAGTAATTATATTTCCTAACTTCCGGTAATTACATTTCCTGAATTCCAGTAAATACATTTCTTAACTTCCAGTAAATACATTTCCTAACTTCCAATAAATACATTTCCTAACTTCCAATAAATACATTGCCTAACTTTTCCAGACTTCCAGTGAGTACATTTCCTAACTGCCAGTAATTAAATTTATCACATTACATTTATCACGTTTCCTTCAGATTGATGGTTTAGCAAGTTTACCAATTTTGAGACAAAATTCCACTGGCATGACTGGACAACTATATAGTCATGAATTGCGTCTCAAAAATGTTTGGGATTTTCACAGGACAAAAAAATGAACTTCTTGGAGAAATCTTGTATCCCAGCACAAACATCTGGTGTGGTTAAGCCTATATGCCCATTAACATACCATAAATCTGTTCATCTGTGCAGTCATCAAGCAGTAACCTCATCAGTCTCTGTGTGTTTGACCTCTGTCGGTTTAGAGAGGTTAGTCGTAGTTCTATAGCCACGGCCTTCAGCAGCCAGGATTGGTGTGCGGACACTTTGTTCCCTGGAATCACAAGCACCAAAGATCAAACACAAATCTTGGACAGCCCAAAATATTTTAAATCAGCTTCAACCCTCTTATATTACAGTTTTAAGATGGTGAAAATGGCCAGTTGCGCACAATGCAACACCTAGAGAGAAGGTTGGTCATCACAGGAACAATCCACGGGTGTAATACCTATGGGCAGTCATAGATCAGTCAGTAGAGCATCGGCACATTGAGCTGGGGTTGTAGGTTTGAATCTCGCTGACGACCAATTTATTCTTTCTCTCTCAAAAATCATTTCATACATACACACTGCTAAATCTGTTTATCATGAAATATTTTGCAAGAGTGCGGACGGGAATGATTTCCTGTGGGAAAGCATGCATGCCTTGAATAGCCGCGATTGCTCTGCAAGTAATAAGAGAAAAGGTAGTTCGTTTCCAGTTGCAATAATAGCAACAGAATGCCAGATTATTTTATTTTATTCGAGGACTGTACGGTAATCTCTCTGATAATTCTATTCCCTTTTCAAGATTCACTCACCCTCAATATTGGCAAGAAAATTCAATCAAGTGCTTCTAATAAATATGATCACTCTCCAAAATCGTTGAAATAATGAAGAAATAATGGATTATTTATGCATGATTTTGAATCATTTTCAACTTCCTGTTGTAATAAATTTGATCACCCCCAGATTTTATGGTGTGAAATGTCACTCCCTGTGATTGAATCATTAGAGGAATTACGGTACACCGTTACCATAGTTACCTACCATCATAGGACTGCGGTAGAAATGGTAGATGTTGGAGATGTTTGTACAGGAAGTCCCGCGTTGTACGGAGATATCTCAGGGTCGGGGCGGCCGTGTCTTTGTTGGCACACAGCTTGAAGATCATGTGATAACCCAGCTCAGCCAATCGTGGCGTGTCTAACAAACTACACGGCCCAGTACGAGTGCCAACTCCTTTATCCAGTATAGTCAGAACAGCATGTAGACAAGTTTTAGGTGAGCCCAGTACACCTGGATAAAATCATTAATAAAAGTAAGATTAATACATGGAATTACTAACAAAATCTCAGCTGCGTTGCTGGCTTGAAGTCCCAAGAACACTAGCCATAAGGTTTGGAATCAACATTTTCTGAAAGCTGTTCATTTAGGGAATTAAGATTTTGAGATCATTTTGTTTTTATAATGACAACAATTGAATTAATATTTGAATTTAAATGAAGTGGTTTTGTGATGTTCATCTTCAAATTTCCTCATGTTTTGTTATTAAACATATTCGAACTTTCAGATACTTACAACATATTTTACAAACCAAAACAGGGCGGCTCAATTTTTTTCCAATGTCATCCAGGAAATTAATTTTTGATATTCAATTTTTGAAAATTTAAATAAATCGGTTCAATCTTCTTATTTCTGCAACTAAATGGTATTGTTTTCTAATTTCATGCCTTTATGTCAAACAAAAACACGGTCAACTTTTCAGCGGAGAAGGACAATATGGAGCTGCACATCTGAAAACCCCTCGGCTCTGGGTGCCAGCCATTCATAATGTATTCAATTTGAAGCAAGACTTCAGGAACACCAAGCAGTCAAGTGACAAATATACAGATTATGAAAAAAATTTGCCATTAGAAATGGCCTCTAAGGTTTCTATCCAATCAGAGAAACCGGTATTCATTACATACATGTAAGTCTGTTGATGCATCGATGATGTATACCAAATTTTACATCGAGCATTTGAAACTTATCAGAGATAGAGATCATTAATGATTTCGCATAAATTAAAGATGGCCGCCCATCCTTCCCGCCACTGATGTGGTTATTCGTTGCAAATCTCTTGATACATGGATGTTTTATACCAAGTTTCATATAGAACACTGAAATGCTATCAAAGATATACATCATTAAAGATTTTGCATAAATTAAAGATGGCCACCAAGGTTTCCGCCCAATCAGAAAAAACAGAACTGTCTATTGATACATCAATGATGTTTACCAAATTTTACATCGAGCACTTGAACGGTATCAGAGATATAGCCATTAATCATTTTGCATAAATTAAAGATGGCCGCCCATCCTTTCCGCCACTCAGAGGAACTGATGTGGTTATATTCATTGCAAGTCTCTTGATACATCGATGCTGTATACCAAGTTTCATATAGAACAGTGAAATGGTATCAAAGATATACATCATTAAAGATTTTGCATAAATTAAAGATGGCCACCAAGGTTTCCGCCCAATCAGAAACGCCAGAACTGTCATTTATCGCAAGTCTATTGATGCATCGATGATATATACCAAATTTTACATCGAGCACTCGAACGGTATCAGAGATGGAGATCATTAATGATTTCGCATAAATTAAAGATGGCCGCCCATCCTTCCCGCCACTCAGAGGAACTGATGTGGTTATACATTGCAGGTCTCTTGATACATCGATGCTGTATACCAAGTTTCGTATAGAACATATGAATGGTATCAGAGATATATATCATTAAAGATTTTGCATAAATTAAAGATGGCCACCAAGGTTTCCACCGAATCAGGGAAACTGGTTTGGTCATTCCTTTGAAGTTTCTTGCTGCATCGATGATCTATACCAAGTTTCACACTGAACAGTGAAATGGTACCTAAGATACACAAGATTAATGATTTCGCATAAATTAAATATGGTCGCCAAGTTTCCAACCAATCAGGTCCAGATTCAATAGGGTTCTGGATCATGAGCATATGGATGTGCAGTGCAAGTATGGTGTGCCTAGGGTAAGTTGTTCTAAAGATATCTTGGTAATGAGAAAGCTGTGATGGTTTCGCATAAATTCAAGATGGCTGCCAAAGTAACAAGAAAGGTGTGACGGACAGACGGACGGACGGACGGACATGACGACGACAATACCCTTCGGCCAATTTGGCCGAGGGGTAAAAACTACCAAGGAGTGAGTAAGAAACAATTTCCTTCAATTAGGACCCAGTTATATTAAACTAATGTAAACCTTCTGAATTTTCAACATTATTTGTTAAAAATTTCATGGTCACCAGAATGGAAGAATTAATCCAAGGGCCAGTTTCTTGAAACCTCACTTTTTTTCACTTGAAAGTTTAAGTGAACTTGAAAAACACCTGTGACTCAAGTTTAAGCTTTTTGGACCTGATATCACACTTGTATGTTTTGAGGTCCGATCATACTCAAATTGACCGCGGATTGTCAAACGGATGTAAGAGTACAATACTTGGAATGACAAATAAGAACGTCTATGATGGGAGATGGGGTCAGAAAAAGAAGTCTATCCTTGTCTCTCATGCATCATTAATGCAATCTTCTTCATATTATAGATCCCCAAATGGCACAGAAATATTTATTTGACCCCTGAAATTCTGTCGATTGGCATCTATGCACCAAGTATTTGTGCATACACCTGATTCTGCGAGGTACTATTTAATTACCAAACTGCACAAAAGAGTTCCAAAAAGCCACTTCAAACATCACTTGGCCAAACACATTTTGTGGAATAGACCTATAATATATTTTGAAGTGCACTTGGCCAAGGGCAAAACCAGCTCTTGAAAAAGCCAAGACAAGTGAGGATTCATGAAAACAGCCCAGTCTTAAGGTGGTTCATACCTCAAAACTTTGTCCGGTGAACAACCCTAATATTTTTGCTGTGGGTAGCTGGGGTGTTGGTCAGTAGTAAAAGGTAAAAAAAGTTGATGGTCTTCGATCTAGATTTTTCTGTACATAGCTGCGAATATCACCGTGTCATCCGTTTTAGCAAAAATCATGAAAAATCTGTTTTCTGTGCAACAAGGCAACGAAGTCAAAGCATACGGATATATATCCACGGGTATGGTTTATTTATATAGAGAAACTTCAGTGGTCTTAAAAACGCCTGAAAGTTGAATATAAATACAAAAATTTTATATGAATTATACATTTCAACGAACTGTATGACGTTGGAAATTGCATTTTCAGACTATGAAACCACCTCCAAAATAGAAAATCATCCGGTGACCTATACTGATATTTTAGACACTGCTTCCCCGCCGTGTGATCTTTTTATTAATCGAATAAAAATTGGGGGCCTTCGATCTACTTTTTTATATAAAAAGCTTTGAGTGTCCCTATCCCCATAGTTTTCTCATATTTGCGATGTCATTACCTCCCCTGATAACGTCTCTTATCAGAAAAGGAGATATATGACGTTGGAAGAGTTATTACAGGGGAAATAACCCCGGATGATGACGTCGCCAACGTTGTTTGAGGTATGAACCACCTTAAGTGAGAATTCTAGGACACTGTGTCATGCCTGTCGGACACCTTTTGAAAGCTTATATTACTTTCGGTACGGTATCAATAAATATCTTTTCGTTATGTTTTATTCACCAACTTAATTTTTTACAAGATCATAAAATGGTAATGTTAACCAATGATGATATTGTAGAAGTGATTTTAAAACCAAATTTTTTTTGGAGTGTCTATCTAGCCAAATATAAGTCAAGAAATATCAAGTGTTTCTCTCAGTCATGTCAGTATACCTGGATCCTGTAAGTTTGTCTTGCTGACGGGTTTCTGTAACTCGAAGCCCAGTAAGAAATGTGCCAGGTTTGGGGCGGGCTGATCCACAGAGTGTAACAGCAACTGGAGTAACTGTTGTCTACTGGCGTTCTTTATCTGTACTGTGGACAAGTCATCGCCTGAAGATGAAACATGAATAAAATTATGAATGGCATTTGGATACTTTTCCATGAACATTTAGTTTCACGATGAAGCTGGGAGGTTTTACAGTTCCAGTATTATTAACCAAGTTAAAGAGAACTACCTCTCTAAAATGGAGGTAGAAAAGGTCATTTTTGCTGATATAACTTTTGATTTATTCATCACACCCTATTTCTCCTAATTTTTCAAACAGCATTTTTAGACTTGGAAGCAGAAAAAAACATCTTTATGTCAACTGAGGCCAATTACTGTGGCATGGATATGTAACACTATCCCTAGAATCGAAAAGACAGTTTGTGAAATCCAGTGTATTGATCCTAACCTATCCACTGATACACTGGCACGCGATGATGCATGGCTATGACTAAACAAAAATTGTATAGGGTTGGTATCAAATATTTTAAACACGCACTGTGAAAATGATTATCCTCCATTCACAGAGTAATTCTCCATGATTTTCCACCAGCTTCCTCAGACAAAGCACAGTGAGTGAGTGAGTGAGTGAGTGAGTGAATGAATAGGGTTTAACATCGCTTCCAACATTTTTTCAGCTATATCACGACGGGGAAGGAAGGGGCGGGGGTACCTACTTGTAACAGAGCCAATCTAAAGCCGCCATTTTATATCGTTGTCCCACTGAAATATCATGCTGTAGGCAGATATGACACCCCACTCAGTCACATTATACTGACACTGAGCGACCCAGTCCTTGTTCTATCCTCTTAATGCTGAGTGTAGCGAGGAAGCCTTTGGTATGACCCGGCCTGGGATTGAACCCAGTACCTACCGCACACAAAGTACAAAGTAATCTTTGGACATATATGGAAATCAAATCTCCTTTTAGCAGGGAGATTTACATTGATTTTATCAAAGATAGAGACAGTCACAGGTTATTTTTGAAAGTTTCCGAACTAGCTCTCATGACCTTAACATCGAAAGGGGCAAGTATACCGGACTGCACATTGAACACCGTAGTTGTCCATTGAACAAATCTGTGACGGAGAAGGAATAGAGCAAAATTTATATGGCTTGTTACTGCCGAGGAGGGGGGAAGGGAGGGGATCTGGTTTGATGTCACACTCAAGGTTATTTCACTCATATGGTGACAGCCAGTTTGACTGCCGAGGATGGAGAGGTAATCTCTCTGGTAGTTAACTTTATTCGTCACAACCTTATTAAGAGGAAGTGTTTGACGAACAATGCACTTTCTGATTCGTTGAGTGAGTGAATAGAATTTAACATCACTTTCAACAATATTTCAGCTATATCGCGACGAACCTACTAAGCATCACACTGCCAAAAATAGGGTACTTATTAAAGTTTATGAAACTTATTTCAAGATATTTTTTCTTAAAACTAGAAAATTTTAAGAAAACTTATCTCAATAATTGTCAGTGATTGAAAATTTTCTTATTTTTTTCTTATTTTAAGAAAAATTAACTCATTTGAGATATTATTGAGCAAATTGTGCCTTATTCCAAGAAATAATATCTTATATAAGATTTCCTTTATCAGGTTTTATCTTATTATAAGATTTTTTTACTTTAATAAGTGTTTTGTTAGACAATTTTTCTTAAATAAGTTTATTGGTAGACCATGTTGAGATAATAGTTTCTTAGCTTAGTATTAAAATATTTATTTCAAGTAATATTTTCTTAAACAAAACTATGTCTGTGGTCTGCATGCATGTTTGAAAAGCCAAGCATATATACATTCAAGAATGATTTCATGCATGGCATATAAGATGTCCATGCCTTAAAAGACTGAAAGATGGTACACCGGGCCCAAATGAAAAGTTGTTTGGGTAACATGACTGGCCCACCATAAAACCCTAGTATGCTCATATATCCAAAACTTTGTTGTTACCTTCCCAAATATAATGATAGTCATGTGCAATATAGCTTTCTTTATCATGTTGGAGAAAAGCTCTCCCTAGAAATGGAGGTAAAAAAGATAGTTTTTGTTTAATCTTCTGATTGATTCTTCATAGAATTCCAAAACTTCTACATATCCGCATTGGATTGTGTCAATTAAGACAAGCAAATTGTTGTCAGCCAAAAATAGGGTACTTAAATAAGTTTTTTCACCTCAATTCTAGATAAATTACATTAAAACAAGAAAATTTCAATAAATATTTTCTTTGTTTGTTCCATTTTGTCAGATTTATCTTATTTTAAGAAAAATTATCTCAAATATGATTGCATTTTACTAGATATATCTTGTTATAAGAAAAATTATCTTGACTAATATGTCTTTTTGTGATTTGTCTCCTTAAAATGTAAGATCGTGAATTGAGCGGAAACGGATCGCTACACTAATAGTATGAACCTGTGGTTTCCTGACAGAAATTAATCATTATCAATTTGTAGGAGTTACTGTTACAATTTGCCTAAGATATACTTGAAATTATATCTTCTACTTGAGTGAGGAACATATTTTTGTAATTTAGTAGTTTTATCTGCAAGTCCACCTCCATGTGCGGTTATGGTTTTCATATGGGTTCAGGGATTTGATTCTGCCATTTTCAACTGAAAATTTCATGTTGTTGCACAGTTGGTATGCAGGTACTTTATTGAGGAAACTCAACTGCATGCGCCTCTCATTGGATCATTCTACAGGTGGATGAGAGTAGTGTGTTGTTCAATGTGTTCAATGAACTGAGCGAAAACGTCAAAAATGAGATTTGCTTTCTTTGGGAGTGGATTTACAGATATACAACAACAACAACAACAACAACAACAAACTGGGAAACATAAACTAACTTCTGCTGGTGAAAGTGTGGATCTGCAGATCTGTTTCTTCATTTTTGTCTACCTGAACACAGTCAATTAGAAAGTAAGTTTAAGACTGTTACATTGATTTCGAAGCAAACGCGAAAAAATATATGTATAAAAAGCAAAGATACAAACTCGACCTCCCATGTGCACAGCAAGTATTTTGGTGTTGAATATTCGTTATACTTGTCAGCTAGGCATGCAAACCAAAGTCATTGCATCAAGCCAGTGACTGCAGTCTATTCAGGAAACATGTTTTTGAAATGTAAATTAGTGGCAGGTTGCCTAGCTCTGACAATTTTGACTGGCAGGAACTTTTGGGGCTTTGAGTATTCGCATAAAATTTGGGATCTGGATTCTACATGGTTTGCAGTGAATTGATTCCTCCATTCCCTAGTTCTTTGCTTCAGCTTTGGAAGAATATTTTTATATGAACTTGGTTGTATGCTTTAGCTTGCAAGACCTTGCAACCCTGTCTGTGACTAAACATTGGGACTTTCTCCACCACAAGCATTTTCTAAATTTTGAGAATTATCCATCATATCTTTGGTGTTCGGCCGTTTTACATGGTTTCAATTATATCAGTCTCTTATCATATTATACAACTTCGACATGGGCGAGAAATTTTATGCAAATATATTCTAGTATTACTGCTATAAATGGAAAGAAATACTTGTCAAGGTGAGGTTTTAAGGATGCATGCCAGAACAAAGGCCTTAAAATATTTGAAATAAGTTTTTTATTTATCTGTTTTACATATATGACTTTTGCCCTTCAATTGCATGATGATGGGTTGAAAGTGACATTAAATTATATTCACTCAGTCACACTTCAATTGCATGACATTATTTTGATAATGTTTTTATATGCTAACTGTAACAAGCATATTCATGTTCAGTTTTTTGCAGTAATTTGATATAAAAAAAAACATTAGTTAAAAACGTTAATTGATCATATTTTTGCTACAAAAGAAAGTATATGTGGAAAAGAGTATATAAAAAGGTTTGGTACTTTTCAGGACATTGCATATAAGTGAAAAATCAACCCTACTAGCGCAACCCATACCAACTGCCTATGTAAACACAACAACATGACCTTTGATTGTATATTTTTTAAATAAGATAATCGAATAACTGCAATGTTCTTGTGCAAGTTCTGTTTTCTTATTTTTTTTATATTTTTTATTCTAGTTAATTTTATCTGATTATTTTTCTTATGCAAGTTAATTTATCTAGGAGTTCTGTGTCGTTGTTTTTCTTATATAAGTTTACTTATCTATAGTGTAATTCTTAGCCAAGTAAATTTATCTGGATAAGTTTTCTTAAGTAAGTAAATTTATCTGGTTAACTTTTCTCAGGTAAGTAATTTATTGTTAGGCAAGACATCTTTTCTTACCACACTCTAAAAAAATCTTAATTAAGATTTTGTTAACAAGAAAAATTAACTTGCATAAGATTTTTTTTTCTTGAACTAGATAAATTTTCTTGAACAAAATAAAAACAAATCATCAGAAGAATTGTCTTAATTAAGATAATTGAACAAGATTTTTTATCTTGACTAAGATAAAAAAAACTTAGATTATTTTTCTTAGTTAAGAATTTACACCCAGATATTTTTTCTTACCACACTCCAAGATATTTTTTACTTATTTTAAGTAAATTTCTACTTAAAACAAGTTTTTTTTTCTTGTTTTAAGTACGCTATTTTTGGCAGTGCACCCAGCCAAGTTTCTGATTCAGTTGGGTAAACACACTGAAGTGAATATCTTCGTTATTTACCCGGATCTTCAGCCTGTTGTTCTGCATCTTGTTTCGTTTCCACGTCGTCTGACTCCAAACATTCCACAAAACCTTGTAATAAATCAATACTGGTGGCCTGGGAAAACAAAACAGTTGAGATTCAGTAACAAGTTCTAGAATTTTCTTCTGGTGGAATGACTAACAAGGGTGAGTGAGTGAATATGATTTAAAGTTGCTTTCAACACTATTTCAGTCATATCACGACGGGTAGGGTCCTATTCCTTTTCACACCCGAGAACCCCACAGGTGCCCCTGTTAGTCGCCTCTTACGACACGCCCTCTGAGGGGTCGAGGCCTATTCTTACCATGACCTGGAGTGTGCATGACGACACCCCAGGTCAATCCCCAGGAGCGCCATGGGGAGGAATGACTAACAAGAGCTTAATCGGCAATACGGGCTACCTCAATTAGAACACTTAGAGATACATGTGAATTAATACTGTTAATTTATGTTATCCTGGTTTACTGTGTCAGTGATATTAAGATGGTACATTGCCCCCGTCACTGTTTGGAGTGCACACGTGATAGTTCTTTGCTGATGCCTGTCATTTTTTTTAATACTTTTTCGGTTTGCGACTCCACCGGATGCCAGATCACACTAAACTTTCAGAACTTTCCAATCAAAAAATGTTCCAAGTCATGTCAGTCTCCATTTGGGTGTTTGATACCTTTTAAAATCTGTTGATGCTTCAAGGTCATCTATCGAACTCCATTGTTATCCGGTCTGACCGAAACAAACTGTTCGCCCCAAAGTTAATTCTCCTAAGAGGGCAGGTTTAAGGTTCATACATCTTGAAGCTTCCAATTTTCAAGGTCGTTTCAAGGTAATAGTTCCTGTTTCCAAGGCATATTACTTCAAGTATCATCCAAGCTATACAGATCAATTTTCTGAATGTTTTTACTTGTACCTACTTGTAACAGAGCAGACCCTTATAGAAATTTAAGGTTGCGGGGAGCTCCCGCTAAGCTCCCGGGCTCATATGTTAACTTGCGCGAGCTATCCGCTACCTTGCGCGAGCTATCCGCTACCTTGCGCGAACTAGTGCGAGCTAACCAGCAGATCGCGAGAGCCAGCGGGAGCTACCCGTTAGCTTGCGTGAGATACCTGCTACCTCGCGCTCACTATCATAGATTGTTTCTGTACTCACCGCAAGTTTGCGCTACCTACCATCATCGCAGAGTTTCAAACCTGCTAGCTCGCGAGAGGTAGCGCAACTTTGCGGGAGCTATCGCAAGTTTGAGATATTTGATAGTCTCTGTATTCTTGAGATTCCACACCATTACTTTTCCTGTCCAGCTATATTGGCCTTCCTTAAACCAACATCTGGAAAATCTGGGTCAGTCTCGTGACCAGTGTGTAGGAATACATAATAAAATTCCAAAGTTCCCTTCCACACAAGGCCAAAAAATCTGCTCTCTGCAGTGCTACAGATATTTACTTATGTTTTCACATTCTTGTGAATCATAAACTTTCTTTAGATATGGGACTAGTGCCCTTTTATCCTTGGTATTTCCTGCCCTGGAAATGGACTACTTTTGAATGGGGAGGGATGGTGTGTGATGCAGTCAGCATTTGAAAAATTGGAGGGAGAAGCTGTTATACATCTCAGTTCAATGGATGTACATGTATCTATAAGAGAGAGTCATTTCATGTTGTTTCATTAGTTTCTGGTAAGTACATGCTCTTTTAAATGATCAAGCAATCATAGCTGAGTTTTGCCTGAAGTGAATTAACATAGTGAGAGTAGGAGAGGGTTTAATTATGAATTTTCTAACTTAGACCTGGTGTAGAGTATAAGGCATATAATGCATTTAGTAATCCACTGAAACTCACCTCATGTTATTTCTTAAAGATGAATAGCAATTCAATATGGATTCACTTGATACCAGTACTAGGCTATTTCTTAAGCAAACTAAATGGATGGTCATTATTCAGTTAACCCATGGTTAACCTCAATTAGCTATAAAACTTTTAATCTTATTGGATAGTTAATCTACCTTTTTGCAAAATTCAGATCTTTTCCCCTAATTTGTTCTGCATGTATTCAAATAGCTGGTGTATATAGTACATGTATGCTCACCCTGTCTTTGTTCTGATCTTGACCTACATAATGAATTTGTGAAATTGTAGGCTGAACCAGGGTCACTGATTTTGTGGATCAAGTTTGATAGGTCGCTGGCTTGCGCAACCTACCACTAGCTTGCGCCACCTACCGCTAGCTCGCGCAACCCTACAACAGTAATACAACTCTGGATCTTCGTTAACTAGCGCTGGCTACCATGGACAGCCGCAAACTAGCAATGTTTCAAATGGGAGCTTATCGGTAGCTCCCGGCAAGGTAGCAGCTTGCGGGGAGCTAGCGCTAGGTTGCGGTGAGCTATCGCGAGCTTGCGGGGAGGTATCGCGAGCTCGTGGGGAGCTAGCACAAGCTCGCACGGAGCAGGAATGGGGACCTGGTGCGAGCTCGCAGGGAGCTACAATCGGGAGCTGGCGCAAGCTTGCGCTAGGTTGCGGGGAGCTATCACTACCTTGCGGGAGCCAACCTACCGGCCGTATCGGGAGCTAGCGCAAGCTCCCAATGTTTCAAATGGGATCTTATCGGTAGCTAACATTGTAAGCTACCGCAAGCTAACACCGCAATCTCTCTGCAATCTCTCTGCAATCTTAATTTTCTGTAAGGGGAGCTAATGCTGCCATTTTATAGTGCTGTTCCACTGAAATATCATGCCATAGGCAGACATGACACCCCACTCAGTTACATTATACTGATACTGATCGAACCAGACCTTGTTCTATCCTCTTAATGCTGAGCATAAGCGAGGAAGCAACAAGTTTCATTTTTCAAGTGTTTGGTATGATCTGGCCTGGGATTGAACCCAGCACCTACCGCTCACGAGGCCGAAGCTCTACTCATTAGGCCAACGCATTGCCAGTACGATCTCCACAGGGATATACTGTATGTTTGTTTTCGAGACTACCGGTTTGCTACCTCCTGTTTTTCTGGGAGGCCGAGTTAGGTTTAGATCGCCGACAAATAGTGCTGGCAGTTGGGAGCCTTACTCTGGTGGTCGCTGGTTCCAATCTCGTAAGGGACTCGACTAATTTTCAGCACTAGAATCTGTGTTATTCTAAGATAGAATAATGTCAAATATAACAAAAATACTGTTATACGATCACTTTTTAAATGCCAAAAAATATCTTCTTATCTCATCATCATTATTCTGTGCTCGTACAATCAAATGCCACATTCTACACAGGTAGCCACTTACCTCCTCGGCAGTGAATAGACCGACAAGATCTGATTGGATAACAGCTGACCTACCAACGAGGTAGAGGATACGGACAGCAGATAAGCAGTGCTCGGGGAGAAAGGTGCCAAACATCACATACCTGAGGCAAAAGGAAAACACAAACAATCATGGAGAAAATGATTGTATTTTTTTGTTTGACTATCTTGTTTTATTCCATTTTATTAAATGTGGAAAGTTTAGTCTCAACTTTCGGGGAATGTTTTATGCCTTATTTGCAAAAAAAAAAGGGTTGTCAGAATTTGCAATCGACATCAACATGAAACGCTGCTTCACTTATTGTCCTCTAATTTGGTGCCGTTTGTGACATCAATGTGCTTCAGTGATGGCACCGACGGGAAGATGAAGTAGCGTGAATTTCGTTGGCCTAGCCAAACAGCACAGCCCACTACACAGCACACACACATATCAGAATGACTCTATAGCACTACTGACGTCATACTTCAAGAGAGATAAACAGTGTCCCTTTGAGCTGTTAGATTCTCAATAAGATCACAAGGGACTTTGAACATATTTTGAAACAATGATAATATTAATATATGTATTCGAAATTTTCTCTATCGCACCTTCCCTAAAGAAAGTTATGAATTGCTGTATCTTGAAACACACAGATATAAACATAGTTTTGGAGATAGTTTCCAATTTTCCAACTTACTTCGCCACATTAACCATGTGATCTGGTTTGCCACTACGAGGGTTAATAGCCATGAGTAGTTTATCCATGGAGGAGACGAAAGCCGAGGCCCCGCTCTCCCGTAATGTGTCCATCAGCTGATCTTCCTTCTCTAGCGTGACCTCTACCATCTTCAGACACAATAGCGACGCTCTCTCTAATTTCTCTTTTCCTACAATCATCGAATGTCGAATATGTCATGTACACTAGACGTTGGCCAAAAAAAAGGCTTATATTGCAAACAGTTAAGTACGTAAGTTGAAGAAATTTGGCAATTAACAGGTTTTCAATCCGGGTTTTCTGCTATTAATCTCGAACAGTTGCCAGACTGTGTTCATTGAGGTTCATTGAGGTGTGACCTGCTGGGAGGCCGGTAAATTTCTGGGTGCATTGTAGTTGATTTCCATTCTCCCTCAACATTGAACAATATCTCTAACTACCTGTGGCAATTTCTGGTATATTTTTTAATTTGAAGTTGCCAAGTATAAGTTGATGTATTATGGTCTTTTCCTCAAATATATATATACATGCAGTAGGTTAATTTGATGCAATTTTTGCTGAATGAAATAAATGTCTAGCTTCACAGGCACAGCTGCGTCGAACCAATTTGTTGACCCAGTTTTTCTCTTTGTTTTCAGGAAATAGTATTTTTGAAGGCAAACTCTTCAAAAAACTCAAGTTGTTACTTTTCAAGTTGGTTTCATGCAAATTTTATTAAACTACTGGATCGGTTTGCAAGATATATATACCTGGTCTGTGCTAAAAGAAAAAAATATTAATAAAAAGATTTTTAAAAAAGCCTCCCACCCTCGTCATTTTATTCAGTCTTATCATATTTGTACCACTTATCTCTAATACTTATGTACAACACTGAACTATCCTGTCCATGATTATGAACAGGACAAATGCATGAAAGGAACAGTATCTTTGGAACACCTAATATGGAAAAACACCAAACTTACCTGGT
The DNA here is from genome assembly GCA_036873755.1 of Hanleya hanleyi. NCBI lineage: Eukaryota > Metazoa > Mollusca > Polyplacophora > Lepidopleurida > Hanleyidae > Hanleya > Hanleya hanleyi. Next base: position 137,604 of record JAVTVY010050631.1, on the reverse strand, counting down.
ATATTTACAAACGTTTCAAACTGTTTTATAGCTTCATCTAGAATAAAAAGCACCTGTAATTGAAAGGCGAGAGAAGTTAAAAACAAAAGAGAAAGGCTTTAGTGAGTGAATATGATTTAACGTCGCTTTCAACACTATTTTAGTCATATCACGACGTTTGGTCCCTTTTCTTTTTCACACCCGGAAACCACACGGGTAGGGCCCTATTCCCTTTCACACCTAGGAACCCCACGTTAGTCGCCTCTTACGACAAGCTCTCTGAGGGGCTGAGGCCTATTCTTACCATAACCTGGAGTGTGCACAATGACACCCCAGGTCAATACCCGGGAGCCCCACGGGTGAGAAAGACTTTAAATACTAATAGTCCTACTTCAGTTTACAACAAGAATTTGCACAGACATAATGTCGCAAATACGCCACTCAGGGCAAAGAGTAACTTTGGCTCTGCCATAGAGAAAAGATGTGCAGTTGATATTTCAGATACTGAAAATAACAAGATTGCAGAAACAAAAAAATATAAATCAGATTCCCATTGTTTTGTTTTGTTTTTTTTTTCCTTCCAAATTGGTCAAAAGTACAGGATCAAAATTACATCCTTCAAAATGCCACAATAAGAAAACAGGTGAAATCTAGATCTGGAATTATATATATTAAAGGTGAACTGTAAAGCTTTTAATTTTTATCTAAAATGTTGCTGACATACATCTTGTGTTATGTGATATGACTGTTATAAGAGTTTGGGGCAAAATATTGTTAAATTGTACTAATAACAATATTAAAGTTGTCCTGTTATAAATCCATATTAAAAACGTACATAGCTTGTCTCTCTTTGCTTGTAGAACGTTATGACATTATTGAGGCCTCCTTCATTCAAGTATTAGTTAATGTATCATTTTACATGATGTCATGCTACGTCAGATGAATGAGTGAGGACGACTACAGAGCATACAATTCGGAAACTCACCTCGGCAAAAATAAGGTCATATTAAATAATTCCTATTTAACACCATGTTAAATATTGCTGAGGTGAACTTATTATGCCATGGCATTTACCCCAACAATTGCTGATTGCTGAGGTGAATTGTGTGGGCTGCTACTATAACGCCATTACGTTGCAAAATCAATGAGAGGCAATCGCCGTTATGGCTCCCATTTTCTGGTGGTCTAAGTTTTGACTTATCAAAAACTCAGAGGGAGAAAATAATCCAAAGAACTATTACCACACATAAAGAACTATAACTACAAAGGCCTTGATTTCTGACATTTTAGCAGAACGTTGGAAAGCTTTGCAATTCACTTTTAAACCAACAGATAGATCAACAACCATCTGTACAAATATGGATGTCATAACAGCTAAAATGTTCTACAAATGTTCAAGCAGCAGATGAAGTCACCATTTTGAGGAGTCCTGTTTCATTAAGCATGTGCACAAGCAGTGTGTGGCCTGGAGGTTTGCTTGCCAATGCCTTGCCACTAGGGGTCTCCACGTGTTGGTCGACAAAATCCTCCATGGATATTTCATGTTTCTGCATCAGTTTATGAAGGACCTCGAGAGCACCAGATGCCACAGCCCACTGGGAAATATCATCCGGAGCAGAAATGAGAATATACAAATTAGTGATTTTGGATAAATCCAAAATAAATAAACAAAGTGTGATAATACATACTGAGTAAAATATAGGAGGCAAAATACTGAGTATAATATGGGAGGCAAAATGTACTGGAGAATTTGCCAATGAAGATTCTAACATTGTGGTTGGCTGTCAGAGAGATTCCTAAAACCATGATTTAGAAAGTTTTCAACGCCGGACATTTAATCATGTTTAGAAGGTCAAGGTCACTTGTGTCCCCAGAATTAGAAATCACTGAAAATTCCAATTGTTTTGTGAACGAATACATTAAGGGGAAAAGATGTGTCTCTTACCAAAATGAAGGGGGATATTTATTACAAATCTGAACTGACCTTCTCCCCGGCATTCTTGTAAGCCCTGCTGTTGAACTTGAGGAGAATGGTATCCCTGAGGAATGTGAGGTAAGGGTCAAATCCTGGAACTCGGTAACCAGCTCCTAAAGCAGCCGGGACTGGCACCTCTGTCAGGGTATTCATAAACTCCAAGAATGCTCTGGTTAGAGGGTATTCCTCGTTTCGCGCTTCAATTTCGTCGAGTTCCACCTGCAAGAAAATGTTAGTTAATTTTTTATCAGAAAGTAGACTCAGTCTTGACAAAGATGGGCAGGGGAGGAAATATTGCTCTGAACCTCTTTACATTGTAATCCTCTATTAATTCAATCACAGGAATGGCTGATGGTGGCCATCTTGGATGACACAGGTAAATGACAAGCATTCCTACCCGTTCTCTCACCGATGTCAAGCCACTCTCCAAGTTTGAAGTTGATCAGTTCAATCAGTCTCAAGTTATTGCCCGGACAATATCCAAGTGCTTAAAATCCAAGATGGCTGACCGTGGCCATCTTGGATTACGCAGGTAACTGAAAGCAATCCCAACTGTCCTCTCACTGGATGATGTCAATACACTCTCCAAGTTTAAAGTTGATCAGTTCAGTAGTTCTTGAGTTATTGGTCTGACAAGAAATGTGTAACGATCCAACTGCTGACAATGCAAGATGTCTGATGGCAGCCATCTTGGATTGCACAGGTAACTGAAGAGCAATCCCAGTCGTCCTCTCGCCGATGTCAAGACACTCTCCAAGTTTGAAGTTGATCAATTCCATATTCTCGATTTATTGCCCAGACAAGATCCAAGCACTTAAAATTCAAGATGGCTGACAGTGGCCATCTTGAATTATGCAGGTAATTAAAAAGCAATCCCAAGTCCTCTCACCAATGTCAAGACACTCTTCAAGTTAGAAGTCGATCAGTTCAATTGTTCTCGAGTTAATGTCTGGACAAGATCGAACTGCTGAAATCCAAGATTGCTGGCGGCCATGTTGGAGTACACAGGTAACTGAAAAGCATGCCAACCGTCCTCTCATCAAATTGGAAGTCAATTGGTTCAATAGTTCTCAAGTTTTTGGTCGGACAAAAAATGTGTAAAGATCCGACAGTGCGAGATGACTGATGACAGCCATCTTGGACTACACAGGTAACTGAAAAGCAATCCTAACTGTTCCCTCACCGATGTCAAGGCACTCTTCCAGTTTGAAGTCAATCAATTGAATAGTTCCCGAGTTATTGGTCGGACAAGAAATGTGTGGAGATCCACCAAGATGGCGGACAGTGGCCATTTTGGATTATGCAGGTAATTGAAAAGCAATCCCAAGTCCTCTCACCGATGTCGAGACATTCTTCAAGTTTGAAGTCGATCGGTTCAATCGTTCTCGAGTTAAATGTCCAGACAAGAAATGTGTGAAGATCCTCATGCTGAAATCCAAGATGGCTGATGGTGGCCATCTTGGATTACGTAGGCAACTGAAAAGCAATCCCAACCGTCCTCTCACCAATGTCAATACACTCTCCAAGTTTGAAGTCGATCGGTTAAATAGTTATCGAGTTATTGGTTGGACAAGAAATGTGTCAAGATCCAACTGCTGAAATCCGAGATGGCTGATGGCGGCCATCTTGCATTACACAGGTAACTGAAAAGCAATCTCAACTGTCCTCTCACTGATGTCAAGACACTCTCCAAGTTTGAAGTTGATCGGTTGAATAGTTATCGAGTTATTGGTTGCTCAAGAAATGTGTGAAGATCCACCTGCTGAAATCCGAGATGGCTGATGGTGGCCATCTTGGATTATGCAGGTTGCTGAAAAGCAATCCCAACCGTCCTCTCACCGATGTCAAGACACTCTGCAAGTTTGAGCTCAATCGTTCTTGAGTTATTGGTCGGAAAAACATGTGTAACGGGATAACAGAATTATGGACGCCCGGTGTTTCTAAGTCCCCCCCCCCCCACACTTATGTGGCGGGGGACAACAATCAAAAGTGCCCATCAACTAATGCCAGAATTTTGTTTATTTCAAGGTTTCAACAACAAATAATTTAAGTCTTCTTTAGTTTACCTGTAATCCACCAACTTGTTGCTGATTTCCTGTCTGGATTGTTCCAACAATCTGAAGACAAAGAGAAAATTCCTGCATTATCCTGGTAAGTCATTTATTAAGCAAAATTCTGTTAGTTTTTTTTCTTTCGGATAGGTATTTCTTTTACTTTTCACATTTTTGTTCTCAAATAAATAAAGAGAAACATAGAACAAAACCAAAAGATGTTCTTCTCAGAAGATGTGACCATGCTAGTCGTGTCAAGCTAGATACAGTTTTGGGGTGCTGTAAACTTGACCTTTGACCTCAAAATCAATATGATGAATTATATCTTCATTCCAGAAACATGACACAAGCATGCACACACAGACAGACAGTAATTCTATATCCCCAGACCGATGAATATATAAACAATATATATATTTACTTGAACATACCTGAGCAACTTCAAGTGACTGCCATAGATTGGTGGCAATCTCCGGGGTCTTGCCCAGAGCTGAGAGGGTGGCTAGGAGCTCTGCCTTCAGTTCAGGAGGGATACAGCAACCCAACAGTCCAAACAATAACACCACAGGCATCCAGTGTTGATTCTCACACATCGCAATTCTCGCAGTCTCGCTCTAAAAATGTATACGGACATAAATAAATATTCACATTATTGCACCAAGCCACATAAAGTTCCAGGGATTCACAGACAATAATTTTTAAGGCCATTTTCAGACAAGATTGAGTTTCGTCATCAATAACGAGTTTTGTCGCGGCACTATTTCCGAATAATTTAGGGTTAAAATGGTTCTTTCAACAAACGTTGAAAACATTAAGGGAAAATACTTAATTTTCTGTATAGTTCCAGATGAAATTCAGTTTATCGCAGGAGAACTGAGTTTCAGCAGGAATTTTAGAGCCCGTGCATACCTTCGACTGCAGAAACCAAACTGAAGACACAATTTGGAAAACTTTTGAGAGCCTAGCCATGATTCCTCGAGATATTACTATACCTTCAATTTGACCTTGATAAAATAGGTCAGGGTCAGTCAAATTGGAAAGGTTTCTTGTCCATCATCAGTTGCATATGTAGTATGAAATTGGAGGGGCTAGAATGTCCTTCAAAAGATATCCCCCATACTAGAATTTGAACTTGACAAAATAGGTCAAGGTCAGTCATCTTCAATAGACTTCAAATCCATGGGCAGACGCACATGTTAGGCCCTATATTAATTTGGAAAGCCTGACAATACCCCTTCACAGGATATTGTGTTAACAAACAAGAATGACTGTCAGACAGACCCAACAGACAGTATACCCTTTGGCTAAAATTGGCTGAGGAGTAAAACTCAATAGGTTTTTTCTTCACCATAACAATTCACATCTTTGAACTGTACTTATAGCATAAATATAGCAATTTTCAAAGATTTACCATTTTCGGCCATAGTGACCTTGACCGTTGAACTTTTGACCTCAAAATGTATAGGGTTCATCTTTGCCCCATGGGTAAGGGATACCTAAAGTTTGGTACCAATCCCTAACCTGGAACTGAAGATACCACACAGGAAATAAAAGCTAATAGACGGACAGACAGACAAAAATAGTAATTGTATTACATGTATACGATCTCATCCAAACACTCATCAGCAGAAGAATATTAAAAGAATCACCTGTTCTGCTACTTTGCGTGTTAGACGGAGGACGGTTATCAGTCCGTTGAGCTCCTGTGGTGTGATGCCCCTGTGGTACTGGCGGTACCTATGAGCGGCCCCGTCTGGAGCACTGGGCACCTCACGACGTAGGTTGCTGTAGTACTGGTTCAAGGAATAGAAGATATGGTCCCAGGAAACAAGGCTGGCAGATCCACCTGCAAACAAAGTAAAAGAGGTGACTGTCTAAGCCTGAATAAAGTAAATTTCTAGAGTGAGTGAGTGAATGTGATTTAACGTCGCTTTCAACTGTATTTCAGTCATATCACGACGTTGAGCCCTATTCCTTTTCACACCCGGGAACCACACGGGTGGGGTCCTATTCCTTTTCACACTCGGGAACCCCACAGATGCCTCAGTTAGCCGCCTCTTACGACAAGCTGTCTGAGGAGCTGAGGCCTATTCTTACCATGACCTGCGGTGTGCACAACAACATTCCAGGCCAATCCCCGGAAGCCCCACGGGGCATAAATTGCTAGATTCACAGGCACTGCTTCATCATTTTTCAGCGCTCCATCACCGTTTTTATCATCAATGGCAACAAAAAGCTGTTTGCATACTTTAGTCTTTGTTTTTACAAATTTACATTTGCCAAAAAATATTTCTGAAGGTTGTATCAAATAGTTGTTTGAGGTCTTGTTTCAATGTGCAGGAAATAACATACAATGTAGTTGAAGGCTGGCTTTTCATGTAACTTAAATAACAAGCTTCGTTAAATGCAAATTATATTAAACTACATCTGTTTGCCAGGAAAATATGAATATATTAGTTACGTGCAAAAGAAACCCTCCCTTCCTCCTCATTCATGTCATTTCTTTTTACAAACATGAACCGTTCAAAGCGCTGAGAACCCCTTGGCCTTGGAGATATTCAAATTGGGCCTGTCTGATGAACAAAGCAGTTGAGGGCAAGAAGCAATCAGTGACAAATTGACAAATCAATCTGGTGACTCAAAACAAAAAGGTCAATCTGATTTATGTTTGATAGGCTTCCGTCTGTGACCACATGTATGCAAGATGGATCATCGAACATACATACATTATGGCAATACCCCGAGAACTATTTTGGCTGTGTCCATGACCAGATGTGTGTGTGTAGTGCAAGTTCAGTAAGCCTAGGCCTCATCATAATAGAAATACGGTAGCGAAAATCCACCGGTGACAAACGGACAAATTTGACACAGTGACCCAGAAAAAATAGGTCAATCTCACAGACTTTCAATAACCTTCTGCTTTAAGACCACATGCATTTGTGAACTACATTTGGTGCTCCTGGTCATAGTCATTCTAAAGATATGTTGGTAAAAATCAATTTGTGGAAAATATGGGTCAATCTTTCAGATTTTTAATAGGTGAACTGCTCTGTGACCATATGAATGTATGCTGTAGGTCTAGGCATAGTTTGAGGTATGGTGGTAATGAGAAAATGGAGATGAATGGACGCACAGGATGACAACAATACCCTGCGGCAAAGTTTGGCCGAACGGTAAAAAACGCTGACAGCTTACCTTGACTTGTTCCATTTAATTTCAGTAAGTGAAAGAGATGATAGGCACACTGTGGTCCACTCGACAGTCCAGCTAACATGTTCACATAGGGAATGTACAGGGACGCAGGAAGTAGGTCACCAGCAATCCGCACAAACTTGTACAGACTGACCTGATTGGAGGAAATGAAGTATTAATTAATCAGTCATCAAGTAATGATCAATGAGTGAGTGAATATGATTTAACGTCGTCTTCAACACTATTTCAGTCATATCATGACATTTGGTTCCTATTCCTTTTAACACCCGGGTGCCCCAGTTAGTCACCTCTTACGACAAGCTGTCTGAGGGGCTGAGACCTATTCTTTTGTCATGACCTGGAGTGTGCGTAATGATCAATGTGACCAGAAGGACAGTCTTACAGGAATGAGTCAGACTGATGTTTTCTAATGATAATCCCTCTAATAATTCAATCACAGGAAGTGAAATTTCCCACTATAAAATCTGGGGGTGATCAAATTTATTAGAACAGGAAGTTCACAAAATGATTCAAAATCATGCATATAATCCAGTATTTTTGTTTAAAATTGTTATTTTAATGAGGCCGCTGTCAGTTGATAGGTTGTTCAGCATGACCTTTTCCTGCTAAAACATACATGCTAGATGCTATAATTATTAATTATTAAGGTGAATTTTCCACCGTCGACTCATTCCATATCAAATAAAAATATCTTCCATAGATCAACTCAACATATGACAATGTGTAGAGATACATGTAATTATCATATTTATTTTAACTTCTTCATTTATTCCATGCGGGTAGGAAAAATATACTTATTCTGTGAAGAGACATTTTAAGTTTGCTTTAATTTAATTGTAACATTCTGTAAATAATTATGGTAGATAGTAAAACTGAAATGCACACACATTGTATGAAGAGAAATCAAGGGAAACAACTCTTACTTGTGACTACTGTTAAAGATATCTGCAGAATTTATTACCGAATTTTCAATGTCAGGAGTCGCCTCTTAATTAAATCTTCTTTTACTTTTTCCACACTGGTTGAAGATAGGGATTCTCTGTCCAGGGCAACGGATTTTGTATGTCCGTCGTCCATTAGCTGTACGAGTTATGTATTTCATTGACGTGCAGGTCGACAGCTTATGTCGTCGTTGTTGTTGTCGGGAGTGAAGACGTGAAGCGTTTGACCACTTCGCTCAAAAGCGTTTCATCAGAGAAATGGATGGTTAAATTCGGCACGATGTACTGACTGGTTGATGAGGAAACAACTGATCCATTAAATAAAACCATGATGGCTTTGGTACGCAACCGTCAAAACTGTCGGAGTTGAAACTTTTACTGCTACGTGCTCAACACGAGGGAATCCCCGCTAGAGATGCATGCCCGGACTGTGCCTCGTTTTGAAATTAGGGTTTCCCCAAGAATGTGAACCAAAATGCCGGCTTTTGAGTCGCTTCCGCGCTGTGACGGCACAGTCAGCTCATGCGTTTTCGTGGATTTGCTTACTTATTTTTTTTACGGCCAATAATCGCTGATAATTAAAAAACATGCAGCATTATTGATCTCCAAAATATTGATGCGGGTGGGTCATGCGAAACAACCTATCAACTGACAACGGCCTGATTTAAGAAGGTGATGAAATTTGTCAGAACCACTGATTGAATTTTCTATCCAAACTTAAAAGTGATTGAATTTTGATAGGGGGATTGAATTATTAGAGGGATTACCGTATTTATTGCGAATTGTTCCATTTCAAAGTTGATGAAAAATGACAGACACCAAGAATGTGCAAATACGCAACCAGATAATGTAAACAAACAATGTGGTGGTTAATACGATGGCTACATGTATGTGGTAGCCTAAATACTATTCTTTTCTACTCATATTGTACAGGTTAAGGTCAACCGTCATAGTTCGGTATATCAATATCTGATATTATCACGATCGAATACAATCTCAGTAAACTCAGATATACAATGTAATATCACGGAAAATTAGATCTGATTTCAGCCCTATATAAATCCCGTGCAAATTTTGAAACTACATTTGTTAGCCAATCAAGTGGCTAGCTTGGTTAAACAATTAAAATAACATGCCCACAGTAATTACACACAGTAGCACGCAGACTAATATATAAACATTATCCTGAAACAGTATCCAGATATGGCATCAATTCCAGACAGTGTCCGTGGAAAACTGTAAAGATCAAAGAGTTTACTCTGCTGAAAATTCTGGCTTTGTTAGTGGGTAGAAAATGCAAAGATTGTGCCGTGCAAAGATGTTATAATCTTCATGAACTAAACGTCAATCATTGTCATTGAGAAAAGGAAGAAATTGCTGTGACTGGCTTATAATGGGATCTCATAGAATATCGGCAAACATTTCGCACGAAGGTTTCATAGCGTTACGTCTAGATGGTATTCCCCTGATTTACCATCTTGGTTTACCTAGATTGCACCGAATACACCTTTCATGAGAAATTGATATTTGGAATATGACACTAATATCTATTCGCATTTCTGAAGAAAACATTGAGGAGGTTACATTCAGGGTTTTGTATAAATTAATTTATTTCAAAGGAACATCAAACGCACAAGTTTTGCTACCTTTCCAGTGAAGGACTAGAAAAAACATGCTGGTTACCTGTTTTTGAGGGGGCCTGTATCCAATACTAGTGGTCACCGCCCCAAACATATCGTGTCCACTAAATGGTTCAGGTGGACACCAGTATTCTACAGCCAATTCCAGGTGTAACGGGTCCTTGGAGTACAGGTCACATATCTGTGGAGTTAAACACAAGGAGTTACTCTAACAACAATCAATCAGCATTAGGCCTAGCCATTTGGAAAATGATGGAGAGCTAAAACAATAATCAAAAAATTTTCAAGGAGAGTGACTCACTCCCCTATAAATTAACCCCTTAAAATTTGTGTTTACTGTATGTGAGTGCATAAATGTGTAATGGTACAATGTAGTAGTAATACCAATTTCATTTACATTTTATGAAAAATAAATTAATTAAAATTCAAATGTTGTATTTCTATATTTAAATAGGAAACGGAAATTTACATTTTAGTCATGTTAGTAGCAGGCATCCTGTTTTGCTATATAAAATAATTATTCACACTTTATATTAATGACAAAGTAAAATACTTTGCAAAGAGAAAACAATATTTTTGTTGAATTTTGCAAAGAAATAAGCTGTTCACAAATATATTGTATAGATTTGGTGAATAAACTGCTCATAATGAGGAGAAAATGTGTCAAAATCTTTAGTTGGGTACAAGACTGCCCTGAAGTTGACTGGAATGCTCTTGTCAAAAAGGTAGAAAAGTAACACACAGCTGCCATGTGCTTTTTTATCCATGAAAAACGGGAAAGTTGGCCGGATTTTACTTTGTTTATTAAAGTATACTTTGATTAAATGAATTAAGACTGGGAAACTATTGCAGCCCAACAACAGTGTTTGATGGTAAAAATTACAGCAACAACAAAGACCGACGCTACCACATGGATACGTATCTGTGATAGTGATACGCAAGATATACCCAACATACCAGCTCTAACATGTGCTCAAAGTCCCTCCTTAAGTTAGGTGATGGCTCTAATCCCTCCAGTTGATGGGCCTGAATAATCTTGGCTGTCTCGTCGCCACGGTTACGAAGTTCTTTCCACTGGAGAAAAAGTCAAAAAATCTTTAATACCAGTTTTATCCACCTATGAATTATAAATGTTTAAAAAATATATGAAAATCTCACAAAAATTTAAGAAAATTATCAAAACTTCCTGTGTTATTTTGCTCGGAACATCAGGTGGCCATCCCATGTGTTGTCACATTGACGGACCAGCATCTTTGCACCACCAAGATAACATGGAAGATACATGTAGTAGTCATTGAGAATAAAAAGTTTCTTCTGCTACATTTATTTACTGTTGATGAAGCGAAAACTAGAATAATTGAATGCATGCTTCGTGAAATCAGGTTAAAACTAAAAGGTTCGAGTATTTGATTCATTCAAAAGTCAACCAATAATCTACAGATCCTCATTTGATCACAGTTACATGCAAGCAAGTATGGAGGTTGTCCGCATTACAGATAATAGCACGAAACACATAAGCCACCCCGTCCTATGTAGTGACCCGTCTAATTATTTTACAGGTATAAATTAATCTAATTATGTAATTCTAAAATAATAAATCTCTCAGAATCTACATGTATATATGGTAATCCCTCTAATAATTCAATCCCCCTATCAAATTTCAATCACCCCTAATTTCTGGGACAAATTTCAATCAGTGGTTCTAATAAATTTGATCACCCTCTAAAATCATTGAAATAGAGAAGAAATAATGGACTTTTGCAAGATTTTGAACCATATTGTTTTTATATTTGATCACCCCCAGAATTTATGGTGAAAAGTTTCACTTACTGTGATTGAATTATTAGAGGGATTACCGTAGGAAACCATGATGCTATCTTTTCTTACCTTCAGCGGCATATGGAAAATGAAATCCGTTATAAGCCCATGGATTCGACGGAGATAAAATTCCTGTTTGAAAAGACAAATTTAAAACTGATTTAGGATGTGGACATTTTGAAACTGAAACGTCTTCATTGTTCACAATGAAGTAAACAATGGTCAGCTTTATATATCTGAGAAGCAATTGAAATACACTTTTTATCTCTTAATAGCATAAAACCCAGCCTTCCAGTGACGATTTTCTCTCTTCGATCCAATCCTACATACATTTCATATACGCAGCTCAAGTGGGTGTTAAATGCCCTTTTTTGTATTTTTACATTTTTAGCTTATGTTGACCAAATATTTCAATTGTCTGACCCCAAAAATGTCCTGGCCTCCAATTCATTTAGATATCATGTAAGTTTCATGACCTTTCGACCATATTAAACTGTGGTGAGACAGTTCATATTCCTGGCCCCCAGTGGGCATTGATGCCCTTTTGGACTACCCAACACCCTTCCTTCTGGGATTTAGTAAGACTACATTGGAGGCACAAAATTTTCTGAAAGACAATGCCATCTGCCTGAGAACATGATGAATGGGTTTGACAAAGCATAGACTGTCATATCGCTTTTATTTGACGTCATATTGACAAGCCAATAGCTATCAATTAATCGTACAAGTGATAAAAAGTAAGGTCACCTCTTGATGGAACTCTGGACATTTGATGATACAGTCCTTGATGAAGAAGAAAGCGTTATCACTGAGCGCGGCGTCCATTATCATCTCATCCTCCTCACAGTATTCATTAATCCCTGGAGAATACAGTTCCTTATGATTATCAATAATAATTAGAAATAATATTTGCAGAAAATAGTATTTTTAAAGGCAGAATCTTAAACTGACTTAACAGAAATTTGTTGGATTCATGTGGATTGTGTCAGTTTGCTAGTAAAAATTAATATATTTTGTATGTGAGAAATAAACCACGATAACAAAATTTAAAAAGCCTCCCACCCTCATCATCTTTTTGATGAAAAAAATGATCGAGGGAGGGAGGTCTATTATTAGGGCTGTTCCATTTAGAAAGGTATGGGACGGGCGGAAGGCAGCTTTGAATTATACCCCACCACCCATAGAAATTTTATTGGCCTTCCCAATGTTATAACATTGATTGGAGGGAATTTCCTCCCATGGCCCATAGAATAAATAAATTCCATACCTTTTTAAATGGAACAGCCCTTATCTCTTTATAGATTTTTTCGTTCACACAGACCAAATATTCATCTTTATGAATTTGCAAGAAACAATGTTCAAGGACTGGTTTGGTCGGTGTCAGTATAATGTGACTGAGTCATGTCTGCCTACGGCTTGATATTTCAGTGGGACAGCACTATAAATGGCAGCATAAGATCTGCTGTGTTACAAGTAGGTATGTACGAATGTATACCTGGGAGACCTTGGTACTGGGAGAGCTGCCTGAGTACTAATGACCAGGTGAACTGGACAGTGGCCTTGAGGCCGGGCGACGCCCACCTCTGGTCGGACCTCATCTCCCTGTGTAAGTCTGGTAGATAGTCTGCATCACTGATTATGGACAGTCTCTGCATCATGTCTGTCAGGAAATCATAGTACAGATGATAATAATCACTGAGAAATATAGGTGAAACCTGTGAATAATGACACCTGGGTAAACCGACCAACCTTTATATACCGACATTATCTTGGGTCGCAATAATTAAATTTAAGGTATTTTGAACTGTGATAAACCAGAACCCTGTGAAGACTGACACTATAATCTGGTCCCAGGCATGGTCGGTTTACACAGGTTTCACTGTATCTTACAGATGGGTTCTATTCCACACAGTATTTTCACAGCCTTTTAACTGTTTCTTGAAACAGAAGAGAGACCAACAACTCTAATCCGGTCGAAGAATGGAAGGCTGTACAAGACTGCCTATACTTGATCTGCCAACTGCAGCACTTAGTTGTTATCAAATGTAATGAATATGTTTCACGATTTGGGTACAAAAATGACTAAAAAATAAACCAAAAATGCCATATGGCTACCTACACCATTGGCAAAATATAATAATGTGCCATCACAAATTAGAAAACCCTATATATTCAATGATATACCAGTACGGGAGTATTCAACCCAATGGCAAATTTTTACCTCTTCAAATTATTTTTAACACAGGCGAAAAAAATTTGGTTTTTGAATTTAATTGGAGAGATGAATTTAGTCTCTCGTTTTAATGAGAGTGATCACTCTCCCAAACTGTTCTCCAGGAGAGTGGTTAATCACTCCCCTCAAAACTGGAAATGCAATCTTGGGTGATATTTGAGAGAGTGATCATTGCACATCACTCGCGAAAAACAACATCTAGGAGAGTGATTTTCAAACACATGAGATTGTGAATTATTAAACAGATTACTATACATGGATATAAAATAAAAACGGAACATAATTACCACCAGCATCTTCTTGATCCAGTATGCTGATATCGAAACAATATAACAGTGTCATCAACAAGCACAGAGACACCGGGTCAAGACTGCCGTCAGAGTAGAAAGATGTGTCCGATTTCAGAAACGCTATCAGTCGTAGGGTGTCTGCTCTCGTCAAAGGCTGTTGACAGGCCAGACAGAACAAACACTCCGATAACGAGCTCTTTATCTCCTTAAACAGATCAGTCACCTGAAAAGAGGAAATAAATCAAGACTCTTCATATAGTTACAGTCAACATTTATTGGCAAATGAGTTTAACACTGTGTCGCTGTGTCTTGTATTTGGCGGACAAGATTATTCAGGGCTGCATCTAGAGCCAATTTAGTTCCGGAAAACGTATGGGCGCCCAAAACATCTGACAACCAAACTCAAATGAAAAAAAAAACGAAAGTGTTGTTGTTGTTGTTCAATTTGAAAGGATTTCTGAAGGAAATACACTGAGAAAAAGCTTCTGAGAGACTCATTATCGATATGTATAAACCATATTTATTTAATGTGGCAAACCCCGAATTTTCATACAGGTACCTGTTTTCTGTGTTTTGGTGGGCCGAGAGCTCTTTCTTTTTGGAGCCTATCAAGTTCTTGAGTGACGTCAAGGTTTGTTAGTAAATCTGAAAGACGAAAGAATATTTGATTGCACATAATTTATTATAAATATGAATTAATAATTCTGAAAATAATATTATTTCATGAATTTCTATATTTATTACACATTGTGGAATTATATTTTAATTATTATCAGTAAGCAAATAACAATTTACACAGTGCTGTAACTACATAATAAAAATTTGAAATCATATTTTTGAGTAATACAATTTTAGCTGAGTGCTTATTTTCCTGACTTGGAACTTGGAGAAATAAATAAAATTTGTACGACAAATACATACCCAGTATCTTATCGACTAAACCTTCTTCAACCAGCTGGTCTGTAAATCTTGTTGTCATTGAAACAAGTTCTTCGTTCAGGCCCAGGGTCCATGTTCGGCCTTCCCTGGACTGAATCAGGGCCCGTAGAGCATTCACTATACTTCTCCTGCCATCGTAGTACAATAGCACGGCAACTAGACCGCGAGTCAAACCAGGGAAATTAGGCTGTTGATTCTCACCTATGTCAAATAATAATAACAAGGGGCATAACTCAAGAGAAAACGTCAGATCGCGTCGAAAAGTTCACATGCATATCTTCACATGGTGATGAAATGTGTGGCAAATTGGAAAGAATCCATAAAAAATTCTTTGCTGTGTTGCGTTCACAAGCATGACAAGGAAAGCCAATGGACAGACAACGCCATACCATAACACATCACGTCAAAATTAACGAGCGTAAAGTACATGGTACACTCCTGACATCATGGTGCTGATCTTTCCTGGCGTGCCTGAGGGCCTCCACAAGGAGGGCCTGAGGGCCGTCATGCATCTTTCAAATTATAATAAAATATCAACAAATTTAAAGGAACCTACTTAGAAATTGATTTTGAGATACAGTATCAATATATCACATGATCATTAGGCTGAAAACAACTAATCTCTCATTTCACTGGCACGTAAAAAATAAAACGTAAACTCGAGCAGTTGAAAGTTCCCCCGACGTTGAAATTTGTGATTTGGCTTGGAAGCATAACGTTCAGTGCCTGGCATGGAAAGCAGTGCCAGGCAAGATCCTGTGGCAAGGTTCCCACAATTACCAAATTTGTCCTGAACGGAAAATTCGGCTGACCCTCAGGTGGCATGATTATCTGCAGGGGTGGATCGGATGAGAATCCCAAGTGAGATCTTGAGGCAAGATATCCGCAAACCAAATTTGGAAAGAACCAGTTCAGGTTTTCAGAAGTTATTGTCCAAGAACAAAATGTTAACTTGACCCCCAGGAGGCGCTACCTTAAGGCCAATCAGCATGAAAAACAATCCCAAGTGAGAACTTGCGGAGAATTTGTGAAGAATTTTTTCAGGTTTTCGAAGGTTATTGTCTGTAAAAATAATTGTAACTTGGCCCACAGGTGGCCCCATCTTCGGGCGGATCAGCATGAAAAACAAAGTTGGAACGTTCAAAGTTCCGCCAAAATAATGTTCTTAGACATTGAGCATGTTAAGTCAGTGCCTTGTTTTATTTGCAGGAAATGGTATTGTACAAGGCTGATTCATCCAGTAACTCAAATAATATTGTTGCAGCTCTCTCAATTCACTATGGCAATCGACAATTGCCGAGGTAAATGCCCTGGCATAATCAGTTCACCTCAGCATGGTTTTAAATAGGAAATATTTTAATATGTCATGATTTTTGCCGAGGCATGTTTTCCCAATTGTGTGGGCTGTTTTGGTTTCATGCAAATTGTATTGAGCTATGTACTGCATCAGTATATAAGTTTATATATTAGTCCACGTGCTACCGTGTAACTACTGTGGGCGTGATTTTGAAATTGTTTCACCATGCTAACCACCTGTTTGGCTAACAAATGCAGTTTCAAATTCACATGGGATTTATATAGCGCTGAAGTCAGATATAATATTCCGTGATATTATAGTTTACTGAGATTGGTTCTTAACAGCCTGGAAGAGAATCTTACCAGCCATAAGGAGTTCCACGGCAGCCATTTCATTGAGGTCAAAAAGGTCACTAAGAATGAGAGCCTCATCGACAAACTGTTGGGAGAAGGTCTGTGTGCGCTGTTCGCCTCGGATTGGCAGGCCTACTGTGGTAGATTTTTTCACCATGTCCCTGTGCTGAGCTGATTTAGCCTGAAGTAGAAGAAAAAGAAATTGTTCGAACAAATAATGGAAACTAAATAGTTAGTATCACATACAGAACATGCTTGATTTATATGGAACATATAACAGTCAGGAGGCAGCTTACGGAAGAAGTTATAAAATAATAATTAAACCGCTACAGCTCATTATATCAAAATCCTCACTGTTAAAACAATTATGATATTTTGACCAGCAATATTCATGAGACTTATGAAAACATGAGATTATAACCAACCTAGATACATATACATTAATTATCAGCTATTAATATCCTTACATTCCAGGTTTTTCTCTCAATTATGTATATTTTTCCTTGAAAGTCAAGACATTAAGGTCAACTATGGATGTATC
Organism: Hanleya hanleyi; assembly: GCA_036873755.1. NCBI lineage: Eukaryota > Metazoa > Mollusca > Polyplacophora > Lepidopleurida > Hanleyidae > Hanleya > Hanleya hanleyi. The sequence goes on along the minus strand of JAVTVY010050631.1, from coordinate 120,334 downwards.
ACTAGAAGGCCCATTTCCACAGCACACGTTGCGACAATCACAACTTCAAACCACAACTACATGTAGTTTTGCACATTTCCACAGCACACATTATCACTGCGACAATCCCGCCATTTCAGCCATTCAACGCAAGGGATTCTCCTCAGCGTAGCCGGGCCAACGATTTCTATTCCTATGATTGGTCAATAGTTCAGCGATAACGCGTTGAATAGCTCTGGTTCTAATTTTGTCGGATGTCGAAAATTAAAAAATGTGGTTCTGATGTCGCCGCGAACTGCCCCATTGAATAACATGATGGCTATTTTTCGGATGTGGTTGTCGCTGCGAAAACGCGTGCTGTGGAGATGGGCTTAAGGCCACACTCGTTTTTGAAGAACCAAATGTGTGTTTTGTTTACTGTGCAAAATGACAATATATAATCTTATAAAGTACTCTGCTGATTGGAATGAACATTTACGGTCCAAACCAGTCTTCTTACATGTAGGGCAACATTTGTCATGTTTGCATTAGAAGATCACATTTTCATTCTAAAAACAATTTGTGGTCAAATGGGCACCACATCTCATAACTTCTCAGAGTTATTAATACATGTGGTTGATAACTTGGCTAGGTGATAATTTGTAACCTCTGTAAGTGGATCCCAGACTGCATACACATTTATCACATATTTGCCTATGATACTGCACATTAGCCTCTGCTGATACTATATGGCATGATGGCACCATACATGTACCAACCGCACTGCGGTGGTCTAATGGTTAGAGCGTCGGCCTCGTAAGCGATAGGTACTGGGTTCGATCCCAGGCCGGGTCATACCTAAGACTTGAAAAATGGAACATGTTGCTCCCTCGCTTACGCTCAGCATTAAGAGGATAGAACAAGGACTGGTTCGCTCGGTGTCAGTATAATGTGACTGGGTGGGGTGTCATGTCTGCCTACGGCATGATATTTCAGTGGGACAGCACTATAAAATGGCAGCATTAGATCTGCTCTGTTACAAGTAGGTGCCCCTGTCCCTCCCCCTCCCCTCCCCTCCCTTCCCCGTCGTGATATAGCTAAAAAATATATATATAGACGTTAAACCCTATTCACTCACTCACTCACTTACATGTACCATATCATGATATGGATTTCTGCCCTCATGCGAGGGCCTGATTAGGTGATGTGCCCTTAGGCTGATATCGCACAGAAGGTAAAACTCAGATTCTCTCTGCAGTCTGGTCGAGCACATGTTTGTGCTTTCACCTAGGTACTGAATTTTTTTATGTATGCGTAGTCATCCGATATATTATCCTAAATTTTTAACTTGTTGTGATAATATATATTGCGCTTCAATGTGTTGTGTATGGTCAAAATGAAATGTAATTTTCTCAACATTTTACAAAGGATCCAATTTTCGGTGAAACAGTTTTATCGAAAATAAGATCTAGGCCTGTCAATTACAATGCATCTATGAATATATGATAGATTATGGTATACCCATTTTCATATCATCCCTAGCATCAGAACTCAACCCCCATATCAGCCTTTGGGTGGCCCTCTGGCCGATATTGGGGTCTTACAGGCTGATACTATATAGGGCTGATGTGGAAAAGGGTATACAATAATCTCTTTTTGTCACAGGAACAAGAAAAGTTAACAGATAGACGAACAGAAATCATGATCACAATGTATAAGCTAGCTTATGACCTTGTCTATCGACTGACGTATAAAAAGCGAAATCACTGCACCACATTTTTTTTAGGAGCTTTGACCAAAAAGTAGAGAGAACTTTTCCTTTTGCCTCATTGGATTTAGGAGTCGAAAGAGACCCACTATGAAAACCAAGGCAGTTTCTGCTGAGAAATTCTTACTGGGTTCTGGAGTAAGGAGATGAAGTCTGGTTTATGTCTGCGTATGGCCACTTCCAAGTCATGGACTGCATCAGGCTGTCTTCTGTGGATGGCATTCTGTACGACATCACTCAGCTCCCTGAATGGGCTCCAAACCTGAGCACCTGGACACAAAAAAAGCTACATGTTAAAACTGAAATCTAATTCACATCTTGGCATTTTCCTTTATTCTTATGGCTACTCAGCTACTAAAAGTCAGTTGGAAGTGCAGACCTTACATTTTGACTGGGCTGATTTTATATCCTCGTGGTATGGGTTTCGGCGCGCTTAAGCCTTCTTCGTGACCTAGACCCATAAATAAAGATGGACTGATGAAAGCAAACGGTTTTTTAAATATAGAATAGCCCCACCAACCAGACGAAATTATTATGACTTTTCGGCACGCACGCATTTAATCAGGATTTCAGATTAAGTACATCAGGTTGAACATACCTGACAACAGACTCCGTCATGGGTTTCGGACCGGCAGCTTGGAAACGCCCCCTGGCGACCAGAAAGGTCATTACATTCGGCGAGTAGGGTGGGCCAGACGCGCCGAAATGTCAGGGTGCTCGTAAATATTAAGAACTTGGAAAAGTTCAGAGTGCAACACGAAATGTTGTAATTTATTATACCGGTAATTATTAAGCATTGTAAACTTTGATAAATAATTACCCTTACTGTTCTGAAGTGCTTCTGCAGTGCTCCTACAGTCACTTTGCAGTGTGGGTATCATAATCCCTTGCAGTGTGGGTCCTTCAGAAATGCAGTGCCCTTGCAGTGCTTCATAGTTGGCTTTTTCGGGCTCTGAGGTGTCTTTCCAGTGTCTTTGCAGTCTCTTTGCAGGTTGCCCCAATTATGTAAATGAGATACTGCAAAGGCACTGCAAACACACCTCAACTGCAGTGTAACCCTCGGGTGCAGTGTTCCCTCCACCTTGGTACTTGCAGTGTCTCTGCAGTGTGCCTCCAGTGTCTCTGCAGTGCCCCAATTAAGCTAATGAGGTACTGCAAAGACCTCAACTGCAGTGCCCCAATTATGTAAATGAGGTACTGCAAAGACACTGCAAACACACCTCAACTGCAGTGTAACCCTCAGGTACATTTTTCCCTCCACCTTGGTACCTGCAGTGTCTCTACAGTGTGCTTCCAGTGTGCCCCAATTATACGAATGAAGACACTGTAGAGACACCTCAACAGAGGCGTACCCTTGAATGGTGGTTCCTGCAGTGTGATTTAATTATCCAACTGAGGTACTGCAAATAAACTGCGCAAACCTGGAGTACTCTTGAGAAAAAAACCTAAAACTTCACATCAAGGATTTTTGTTTTATTTGCAAAATGGACTTTTTTTCACAATACATATGTAGGAATGCAGGTTCTGATTAATCCAGGATTGGACGATACATATTTTCAAACCGTTTTCGTTAAAACCATCAATTTTTCAACAAGCAAGAGTATAGGAAGCACTAAATAATAATATGAATACAACAGTAATTTATTGGCATATAAAATAATAATAAAAAAAAGCTCATAGGAAGCACAAACGATACATATGAATCAACAGTAATTTATTAACATACATGTATAATAATAGGAGCACAGAAAAAGCTAAAAGCACCCGACATGGCAGCATGCATATAATAATCATTAATATATGATTAATCATAATCATTGTCATATAAAAGAGAGAAGAAACTACCACCATCAGCACATACAAGAATAGAGAGAGGACATGTATACATGTAATGCCAATAAAGAGTACAGTACGAAAAAAGGTTTAGTCGATGACAACAGTCTTTTTATTCTTGCATTTAAAGGAGCTGATTTTCCTGCAGTGCACTCGTTGGTCTGATTGGTCAGGACAAATCCTACAATAATAAAAATAAGAATTATTCAACTGGAACAGTTTCTAGTGAAAATACCGTTATTTACATAAATTCGGCCAAGTTGTATGGGTAGACAATGGACATTGAAATCTATGACTGAACATGTTAGGGGTTTCCTGCTATCTAAAATAGCGCTGTAAAGGTATATACTTCTAATCAGCCAAAACAAGGCCTGAACAAATGAGTTATTTACCTATTATGCCATTGATGATGTTTAGGTCGAGTGGAGTTTGTCCCTTGGAAGCTCCAGCTACAATCTCTGCATTGGTGAAGAAGCAGCTCGTCAGTACCCGTACCATGCATTTTCCATCTGCCTTCTTTGCCATAACTGCACTATACTCGCTGCTGTGAATGAAATATCCATCCCCAATTGGCTGCATCTGAGAAATAATAAGGATATTAATAACTTAATAACTTGTGCGATACTGGAACATTGTCAATGAAGCCGTGGTTATTATACATAGATAAATCATTTCAAATTGATAAAGATGCCTATTTTTCTATAAAATTTGTCAAAATGATAAAGATGCATACTGTTCTATAAAATTTTAGTAAAAAAATATAAAGTAAAAAAATTGTATTTATTATGTTATCACAAGCTGCAGTCATGAATATAGAGGGCATCAAATTACCTGATATTTCTTGGCAAGTTCCTCTGTCACTCTGCCAGCCTTCGGCCTCACAATGGATTGATCATCTGAAAAAATACAGGAATTGAAACATTAAATTATAGATATAATATTATGGCACAATTAATTGCTGTTTTGTTCATTTATGAGCCATTTGAAACAAATTAATTTCGATTAGAATTAAATGTATTGGTAGCAGACAGCAGTTATAGTTTCACTGGTAAAATTGCTTTGAGTTTTGCTAGGGAACTGATACAGAGTTAAAAAACTCACCTTTTTCTCCTGAACTGTTGAACTTGTCACGCTTCAATCCCTCGATGATTTCTTCCATCTCTGCAATCCTGGATTGGTAAATGGTATATGTAGGCAAGGGGCATGTGAAGATGTTGATGCGCCTTCAGGGTCGGGAGCATCGAAGTCTGACGACGTGGCTTGGGTTGGCGTTGTAAGTTCATGCAGAGTGACAGGCGATTGAGTGTGAAGTTGTTGCGGTGGTGCATACATGTATGGTGAATGGTGTCGGGAGACTTCATGGACTGGGCTAGCGGACTGATGCTGAAATATGGCAGGGTCGGTTGCAAACAACTCTGGGTAAAGATGTTGTCTGAAGGGTATGGCAGTTGAGGGAACAAACTGGCTGGCAGGCGGGAGTTGAGAGTTGGTCTGGATGATAGTAGTTGGTGGACATGGGAGAAGCAGTGGAGCGTTCTGTATCCGAGTGGTTGGATTTGTAGGGGGTGGCAACGATGCAGTCTGTATGGCCGAGGAGTGAGCTGGTGTGTCGCAGTCAGATTCCGCAGCCGCTAGCTCGTCATCATCTAAGGACAAATCCAAGGACTCCATGAGTTTCAACTTTGCTTGATATTGCGCTCCATTCTGGGTATCATCCAGGATCTTCTTCTGTCGCTTTGCAACTGTTGGTTGAAATGCCAGTGTCCTCTTGGCACCTTGAGTTTGTTTTCCTGCAGAAAATAAGTTTAATTTTACCACATGCAAAATTCAAAATATTAACAGATAAGAAAAGTTAATAGCCCGAGTGCAATCCACATATTTCAATCTTTCATTACTAAAATTCTGCAACCAACAGAAAATATGTTCAGGACTAAAGATGATAACAGTGTTCAGGATTTTAGACGATAACAGTTTACTTTTGATTTGTCAGAAATCAGATTTTTTCCATAAATAAAGATACAAAATAGAAAGTATACACCATGCAGTGCTGGCCTTGCACGCTGATTAATACTATTTCAAACAAATATCAAATATTAATTTTTAAAAGTTATACCTTTTGGCTTCCCTGTTCTACATTCTTCAAGGAACAAAAATCAATAAATTTTATAAATCAATAAACAGTTCAAAACAACAAGATAATTTATTTAGAGCTACCATCCCCCCAACCAGTTAAATCCACCTGTTTTGACAGGAAGTATACAAGCAGTTTTGTGATAAAAATATCTCTCTCTCAGGGGATTTTCTTCAGGGGTGCATGCCAATCTTCAAATGAGGTCCCCAAGCCTGGGGTTTCCAAGCTGACAATTCACACAATCATAACAATGGCAATTAATCCACACTGCCTTGATCAACCTGGGTAGATCTGAAAGTGATATTGAGACAGAGATATGGATATTTCGCCATGTTATATGACCCGTTAAATTTGACTGCAATTATAAGGTGGAGTACATTATTACAACCTGCAGTCCATATACCAAAATATTTATTGAGGCCAATATCAATTTTTTAATATGCCAAGTATACGTCAAGGGAAACTTGTTGATACAATAAATAGCTGATATTCCCAGGTCTACATTACTGTTCAGCTCAGTTCTTTGCTTATTAAGTTATGAAAAACAGAAAAATTATAGTTATATTTATGATTTACTTACCATATCACTAGCTGCACTCATCACCATCTGCAATACAGTTCTTCAAACCTCCATAGTTCTAGTTTAATAACATGAACAAATCCATCTGATTTTTGCAGTTGGAGAGGTCAGCCATTTTGTTTGTTTTCGACTGGTGGCGCCCCCAGTGTTCAATTAAATTTTCAAGGGCAGATAACTCCACCCATTTTGACAAGACAGTTCAAAAGAAAAAGACTATCAGAAACAGAAATTATATACATATTATATTTAGTGATAATAATGAAGAGGATAATATAAAGTATTCTTTAATAGGTATTTTTTTGTTGCTGACATTATGTTAGAACTGATTCTTCTAAAAATATTTTCCCATTTTGTCCAATTTTACTATAAAATCATGGATTTGGAATGATTATAAAATCTGAATTCAACAAGATTTCTTATCTAATATGTGAGAGACTGATATTATTAATATCTTTATTTTATTCAATAGAAACTCATAGTACTGATCACTTTAAAAGATCCAAAAAGTGTTCACGGTTCTGAGTAATATGTCCGTAACCACATGTAAATATTTTACACAGTTGTAGCTATTTTGAACTGTGAAGTACAAATCTGATGTTTGGTGGTTTCATTGAAATGAGATTTGATGTCACTGAGTGAAATCAGATCAGCCAACTTTAAGCTGGGATATTCCCAGAGCTAATTAATATCATTGAAACTTGTATACATGTAGTTCTAATTTATAATGTTATGTTACTGTAACAGTTGGTGGGAAAATTCCAATAATCTAGAAATCGTATTGGGTTGAATCTTATAGGATTTTTCAGAATCTTATAGAATTTTTTCAGAATCTTATAGGATTTTTCAGACTCTTATATTTTAGAATCTTATATGATTTTTTAGAATCTTATAGGATTTTTCAAAATCTTATAGGATGCCAGAAGATATTTTTATATATGCTGTGTAAAGGTTTCGGTAGATATTTACCGCGTCAAAACGAATTTTCAGCATTTTCTCTAACAACCCACAAGTAATCACCCATCAGCGTTCAGAGCCCCAGAAATGACGTCACTCACCGTGCGCGATCACGTGATAATAACATTTAATGATGGCAGGTCCGAAACCCATGAAGGTCCGAAACTGATGCCGCGACGATACTTCAACCTTGAATCAGCCCAGTAAAATGAAAAAGCCTGAAGTGACATGAATACATTTGGATGGTTTGGAGATCAGCCAAGCTGAATACGCACAACTGGAGATTTGTGACATCAGGCTTTCTATACTGATCAATGTTTATGGATTGTAGCAGGATTTTCCTGAACAATCTTCACTCAAACTTGAGATAATATTCCACAACTTCGAGGGTTGAAGATCCAGTCAACCCATATTACAAGGCCAAATTAAAAAAAGTGTGGTTCTGAATAAATTGTGAAAAAAGGTACGTCCTCTCCAGATAGGGATATGTCCAGGGGGGAGAGAGAAATCAGGCTCAGGGAGGAATATATCGATCAGTGTCCGTACCCCCTTGTCCGCTGGATCTTATGCCCGATGGGTCTTTAGTTCGGATCTCAGTCAAATATATTGTACTGGTGTTGTTGTTGTTGTTGTTTAACCCGTGTTGATATGGGGGTACGGACATTTCCCCCAGTGGACATTTCCCCCAGCGGACATTTCCCCCATGGACATTTCCCCCAGTGGGCATTTCCCCCAGTGGACATTTCCCCCACCTTATATTTTCAGGCTATTTTGAGGCTTGAACTAGTTTTCAAATAATTTGTCAATGACATCAATTTTTTGTATATTTTTTATTTTCTATATATATATATGGATTTCCACATATGTTTATGATAAATGTGTCACATATTATACAATCTTATAGCATATTTTAAAACAATATAACAATTTTTACATTAGGTTTTACGAGGAAGCACATTATATATTATATAGCACACAGTATAATGGATATACATAGTATATATTTCAACATTTTAAGAAAACATATCACATAGTGGTACAATAAAAGATGTATTTTCAAACAATTGTTCAGCACATTCTAATTCCATAAAAATATAGGTCAAGCAACAGACTGGGTAAAGATAACAATTGATGTTGTGAGGGATTAACGTTGTATTATGGTTCTTAATCAGACTTCAAATAAAAATAAAAGAATAAAAATATAGGTGTGAGGATTACAGAGAATGAATAAAAGATTATTATTTAGAAACAATAGGTTAGGTAGAGATTCGGAATCGGTTTTAAAAATGGGAAAAATACGCGAAAAACGGGGCTGTACGTGTGAACTAATATGCCAAGGCAAGTTTAGAAGGACCCATTAAAGTAAATTTATGTTATGGTTCATTGTAGAGCTGATGTCAACCGACGATGGGAGCAGATTTGCATACGTTACCTTCCACTTGAAAAGTTCGACAAGATGGAGGACCAGATCTGCACAAGAATCTCCTCACAGAGATACAGGAAAGACTTCGCACTGTCTTGTCACAAGTGAGCAGATCGCGAGATGGGGAAGGGCGTGAACTCCTGACATAACGACGACCTTTGAGGATAGCGAGGAGTGGTACTGCCAAATATTGAATTGATGTACAAATAAAATACTGGGAAATAAAGGCGTAGTATATACACACATTCCGTTCTCCTTATATGTGTATTAAGTGACAGGAAGAAGACTGTAAAATAATTATATTGAAATTCAATCTATCAGATTGAAATTATTGACCAATCTATTATTCCATTGAAAATATTCAATGTAATAGATTGAAAACGATAAAATGAATGTATTCTAGATAGAAAATGTATTCTAATAGATTGAATATTCCATCTATTTAATTGAAAATTGCAATGGAATAGATTGGCCACTAATTCCAATCTCATATATTGAATAATTCTAATTATTTGAAACAGCATGGAATCGGTGTTGGCGGTCGGTGGCTGTCTGCTATCTGCCCTCCAAGCTCATGCAGATCACATATATATTTGCTGCATGTATAGATTCCAGTAAATAAAGCGCAGCTTTTGCAGCCGCCAATCTCAATGAAATCAGATGCACACTCAACAATGTAGTTTCTGTTTCAATTAAATTGGTGCACCCGCAAACCATTGAATGCGCATCGTCTGTAACTACAATCGAGATGGCTTGTAGGCCTATACATATGGCAGGGAAATAAGAACAATAATTGGACAGGGAAAAACACATATCGGGCAAGGTATCCTGAAGAAGGAGTCTTGTTTGCTTAAAGGTAATGCAATGATGTCGTACAAACATGACCATCAAGAAATAGTGGTCGAAGTCAGTTGCAACATTCCAAAGGCTAGTACTGCTGCCATCATAGGCGTACTGAAGTGGCCACGCTGAGATACAATATAAAGGGAGAAATTAGTGTTTACGTTGCATAAAATTAGACAGAGGCCCTAACAGACTTCCTCTGTTGAACAATCCTATTTTCTCGTCGGAGGAAATCGATAATTTAACGTTTCTTGTAATTCACCTTTGAAGGTTTATATCATCTTGAAAGACTAATACTCACCTGCTCGATCTAGTACTAATGTTCAAAAATGTCCGTGCACAAAAGTACGGTCGCATAATGAATACTCAAGCATATACACTCCCCATGCCTCGTATCTCATGGTGTTAATTGATTCACACACATTATTAACACACAGCAGATATGAAGAAGGGCGTAAATAAGAAATGAGGATTCGATCTGGCACTGTTTCCAAAAACACAACATGGTCTCTAATATCAAGATGGGAGAGGGAATAGCCCATCATCTGGCAAGATGAAGGACAATGTATGTAACTTCTTCCACATGGGGAATAATATACACTATCTACTAGCAATATTAAAGGCAATATAATCCATCTAGTAAAAAAATGGAATAAAACTAGTGATAGGTAACACCAAACGTAATTATCATTACGATGGGGAAGAATATAGCCCATCAGATAGCAAGATGGAAGACAAGACATGTCTTTTCGAAGATAACGAAGATTATGCACCATCTACTAGTAAGACGGAAGGAAGATTATATTACAACACATATAAGGGAAGTGGGAAGAGGTGCCGCCATACTGACTGCGTCACATCACTTCACAAAATAGTCTTCTGGTTAACCTATTCTAAAGCATCCATCTTCCACAAAGATGGAGAAAACTAATGACCAGCAGTTTCAACATAGCCAATACCATAACGTAACTACCATAAGATGGGGGAAGAAGATAGCCCATCAGATAGTAACATGGACGACAAGATATGTTGTCTTTTTCAAGATAACGAACATTATACAACAGTTAGCAAGATGGAAGACTATATAACCCATCTTCTACAAAGATGCAAGAATGTAGTGGCCATCTTTTTCAACACGGGCAAGACCATAACGTAGGTACCATTAAGATGGGACAATACAACCCATCAGATAGCAAGATGGAAGAGAAGATATGTTGTTTTTTTCAAGATAACGAACATTATACACCATGTACTAGCAAGATGGAGGACTATATAACCCATGTACTGCCAAAATGGAGGAAACTAGTCAACATCAGCTTCAAGATAGCCAACACCATAACGTAACTACCATTAACATGGGGAAAGAAGATAGCCCATCAAATAGCAAGATGGTGGACAAGATATTTTGTCTTTTTCAAGATAACGAACACTATACACCATCTACTAGCAAGATGGAAGACTATATAACTCATCTTCTACAAAGATGCAAGAATGCCGAGCCCATCTTTTTCAAGACGGCCAACACCATAACGTAACTAACATTACGATTGGCAAGAACATAGCCCATCTACTAGCAAGATGTAAGACAATATATTCAAACTTGTCGCAAGATGGGAGAGAACATACAAGATCTACCGTCAAGATGGAGGTGGCAAAACCCCCCTCAAATGATGGCTGATGAAATATTTAAAAATTCTGAAAGTGATGACAATTAATTACTATTAAGATGAGAGAATACAGCCCATCAGATAGCAAGTTGGAAGAATAACGATATTCCTAACACCCATTAACCCAGGCGGATACGCCCTCACGTATGCATCCCATTGATACCTCATTCGACTCAATCAGACCATTAGTGGCCCACCTACACCCCAAAACGTTCCTTCCAATGCACTTTTCCCACAATTCCCTGTCTGCGCATGCGCAAACTGTTGAGCACGAACGACAGGTGGATGCTCCATCACCAATGCTTCACAACGATACCTCATAAGACTCCATCGGTTCACTAGGGGCTCACCTCGACTCCAAAACGTCTATTTCCATACCCTTTTCCCACAATTCCCTGTCTGCGCATGCGTAGAATGTCGAACACGGACAACACACTAGTCCAGGCGGATGCTGCCTCATGACTGCTTTACATTGATACCTCACTCAACGCCATTGGACCATTGGTGGTCCACCTAGACCCCAAAACGTCTATTTCCATACATTTTGTCTACTCCGCATGCGCAAAATGACGTCCGTTCCACGTCATACTAGTCCAACCGGATGCCCCCTCACGTATCCTTTACAACGATACCTCAAATAGGCTTCACATTGATACCTCATACTGCTCCATAGGAACATTAGGGGCTCCCCCAGATCCCAAAACGTCTATTTCCATACCCTTTGTCCACCGCGCATGCGCAGAATGGCATACTTCTACCCCGCACCCAGCCCACCAAATGCCCCTTCTCGTATAGCTTTAACATGCAAATGTTCGAATCAGGGAAGATAACCCGGCATTTGCCAAAATTTGCCAAAAGTACATCAAGAGTTACCTCCCTTTTGCGGGGAGCTCTCTTGTGCTGGTGGCGCCCCCTGTCGGATGATTTAGGAAAATCAAGAGTTATCCCTCGAGTTTAAGTGCACAGGGGTGAATGCTACCTTTTTTGCAGTGATACTACTACTGGGGACGGACGGACGGACAGACAGACAGCACAAACACTACATGTCTCTCCCAACATAGTTGGGGAGACCTAATACAAAAGGAAGTTTTTATAGCTTCCAAGTTGAAGAAGACTGATCGGTCTAGAGCGCCAGTGAATTTGTTAGGGGCTCTAAACACCGACTAGCCTTCTTGTGACAATTTTGATCGTGGAAAGTAAGATGTCCAACCCCGCCAATAATTTTGCCGCAAGTACTCCATTATCCGGGTAATTTCCGTGAAAGTTACTATAATGTCAGATGGGGTAGAGTCTTTTTCTAACAGTTGTTTTCCTTTTTCCGTCCCCTTGTCCATGAAATAATTCATTGTTAGCAGTTACATGGCCCCTTATAAAAAGTACGAGCGCCATCTGTATTATTGCAGACATATAGCCAGCGTCGCTATCTATATTTTTAAATTATCAATTTAGACGGCGCTACATCTGGAATTAATTTTGTACCATGTATCTATGTTACTTTACTAAACGGTACATATATTTTGTAATTCAGCATCGCAGAAAACCACCAGCGATTGCGTTTTCATGGTAAAAGGATTAGGAAAGAACTAGCCCAAGGGGCTTCAATATACACCCATCTATCTCAAATTACATTGGTTGAAAAGTTAAGGTTGTTTAACAGCCTTCATTCGAATTGGTAGCTCGACTACAATTTTGTGCTTCTGAGAATGTAGCATAGACAAACATCTTATATTGAATGATCAACTAAATCGGGTTTAAGTCTTGGTAAGTTCTAGTTGAGCGTGAATCAAGAGCCCAGAGCTCCCATATCCCACACTGGAATCGACAATAGTCAAACACAAGAAAACAGTAGTTTTCCTGCAAATGGATTCCTATCAGAGGAGAGAATTTCTCATGAAGGAAGAAGGAAGTGATGAAGTAAACCTTGAGTTAATAAACAGGTATGAAGTTCCAACATGTCATAAAGGACGCCAGGACGAATGCCATATACATGTAGGGGAGAGAACTCTGAATATTCCAATCAGACACATATGGTCAGCTAAATTTGATCAGCTTTGAAGGACAGTGACCTTGACCTTGGACAAATTGATATCAAAATGTATGGCTCCTCTCTGCCATGCGAGTAAGGTAAACCAAAGTTTGGTACCATTCCATACCTTGAAACTAGAGATATCGCATGCACAACAAATGTTAATGGATGAATGGGCAGAACGCAACATCGCATTACACGACTTCGGCTTCGACAGGCATATGGAAACGAGACTTTTAATGATTTTTTTTTTTTTTTTGGGTCAGTGACCTTGATCGTTGACCCACATTTTGGTATGTAACACGTCTGTCTAATGTATCTATTGGCAGTAAAAAGTTGTTTATTAATGATTTCGTGATTTTGGGATCAGTGACCTTGACCTTTGACCTTCACCTAAATTTTAGTACACCACACATCGTCTTCCCTCAATGTATGAATGGACACAAAAAAATCATGGTTTTTATGAATTTCATAATTCTGGGGGTCAGTGACCAAGACGTTCGGCCTTGACCTACATTTTGTTATGTGCTACATCATGTGCCCCTAATGTATCTACTGACACAAATACAAAGTCGTTTTGAAAGATTTTTTGATTCTGGAATCGGTGCCCTTCACTATTGAGCTGAATTTTGGTAGATGACAAATCTCAATGGACACAAGAAATCATGATGTTAGCACTTTCACGATTTTGGGGTCACAGTGACCTTGACCTTTGCCCAGATCACTTGACCTAAATTTTGGTATGTGACACATCGTGTCCCCGTAACGTAACTGACACAAAAAAACATTTCATTTTTAATAATTTCCTGTTATGGGGGGTAACACTGATCATTGATGTTGACCTAATTTTTGGTATGCAACAATTCATTTCGGCCTATTGATTCCATTTACAAGAAATTAGCCATTCTTTTATGATTTCCTGATTTTTAGGTAACACTGATCTTTGACCTTGATTCTGATGTGACACTGACCTTGACTATTGACCTCGATCTTAATTTTGGTACATGAGGAAACAGCTCCCCGTAATTTTTCAATGGACTCCATGAATCCTGATTTTTTAAAATTTCACAACATTGGGGTCGCAGTTACCTTGACCTTTGACCGTGACCTACATTTTGGTAGGTGACACATCGTGTCCCCCTAATGTATCTACTAACACAAAAGATGTTGTTTTTAATAATTTCCTGATTTTTGGGTGACGTTGACCTTTCACCTGGACCTATTTTTCAGTATGCGACGCTTCATTTCCGCCTACCGAATCCACTCAACAAAAAATAGAAATTATTAATGATTTCCTGATTTTTCTGTCACAATGACCTTTGATCTCTGTCGTCGACCTACATTTGGTATGCAAGACATCGATCCTCCCAGAGCATCCACTCACCAAGAATTAGAACTTTAGATGGAAAACTGTCAATGATAAATGATTTCCGGATTTTAGGCAACAGTGACCTTCGACCTCTGACCTCGACCTGAATTTTGGTAGCGTATCCACTCACGAAAAATTACAACTGTGGATAAACACGTTCAAAGATATAGACCGGACACGAACACTTCGATCACTGATTTCCTGTTTGTTAGGACAGTGACCTTTGACCTCTGACCTCGACCTTCATTTTGGTACGCGACACATCGTCTCCCCGTAGGGTATGCACTCACCAACAATTAGAACTGTAGATAGAAAATTGTCCCAGATATAGACCGGACACGAGGGACGGACAGACGTAAACCGCCATCACATAATACGTCCGCCTTTTGGCGGGCGTATAAAAATACTTCATTGCAGTGTGATTTTATTCGCCAGAAATCGCCCAGAACGTGTCTCCAGCGATCTAGGCCTGAGGAGCATCCGGAGCCTATGCCCCTGGACTATGCCCAAAGTGCTAGGATAGCCAGTCAAAAATTGCTTCCGCCGGCCCTAACTCGTAAGGCCGTTCCACTTTCAATTGGCTTCCGACACCCCTGATGATGGATTATTAATGTTATCAAGTAGTCAGGTACATATTGTTTCTAGAGGTCTTGCTGGTTACATACCGATGCTGTGTACAACTATACAATCTTATACAATGTTTGGAGCCCCCCGCCCCCTGTCGTTGTTACCCTCATCTCCATCGGGCGGTTTCAATCAGATCCCAACGACGGTTAAGGCGGTGAAACGTGATTTGGAAATTTGAATTAATTCAACCTCTCAACGTATACCATGTCATAAATAGGCAGGAGGTGTATGTCATCATGTTGGAGGAAGAACATTACATTGGCAGAATTCAGCACGCAATCCCCGGCCGCTCCTCCCCCCAACCTTTTGCTTTCACTTTGACTCGTCCGACACGTGACCAGCCCATCTTCACATTCAGTATCACAAAATTAAATGTCAGCAGGGTTCAGCTTGTTGAACTGGTCTGGTTTCTGACTGGCGCGTTTTATGGGAAGGAAGACATGAATTTCAGTGCAATGGTGGGGTGGATGTTTGATCATGTTGATATGTCATACAGGCTAGCAGGTCATTTGTGTGAACTATAGTAAGAGGTTATACGACCCAAGTGGAGAAGATGGGAACTTAACATATCTGACCGACTTTTTACTGTAGCATGACTGGTGCTTCCTCGCTCACGAGTTTCAATGGAGGTTTTTCCTAACGTGGTGTTCGGTCAATATAAGGTAAGTTGTATGCTTTGAATCCAACTTTTCAATACCATTGTTATGAAATATCTGCACTATTGTCAGATGTTTGTCATTGTGGATTGTGGATATGCCCCCCCCCCCTGCATTTGCTTTGCATAAATTTTGCTGATGATGTGGAGGTTTAATCTTAAACTGTTACTTACAGAACTCCTGATTTTGTTCATGTGGTGTAACTGGAAGCTGGTCGTGTAATTCAGCATTTAGACAACGTGCGTGGCATTGTGTTGTATTTATAGTTTGCGATTTGATTGCAGAATTTCATTTTCAGCTATTGCATGATTAATCTCAATAACGTATTTTGTCTGTGTGGTTGACTGAACCAAACTGTTATGCTCACAATTTAACTCGTACCGGTACACCACAAGTGCTCTCGACCATTTTATGTTGCCAGTAATCATGAATAATAATAATCAGTAATCAAAATAACATACAATGATGACAATAATTTGACAATAATTTTCTCATTGCATGCAGTTACGAACTTGAAACATTGTACATATCCAACTGAATCTGTCTGTTATTTTATGTTGTATCTTTGCACTGCCTTGTACGGGTATGCAATAAGGAATTGAATTGAATTGAATTGGCGAGTTATTGCGCAAAGTCATAGATATTTGGGTAGAATTTTGAATGGAACTCTCACCCCAGAATTGTTTCCTGAGCGTCTTTGTACATGGGCTAGTGTTGTGTAGACTAGTGAATTGAATTGAATTTTTATTGTACAAACACTCAGATGAGGAGGTACAATTTTAAACAACATAACACATGTAATATACAATCACAATGATTATTATTACGGTGGCAATATTAAAACTCTGTTACAGCATACTGCAGAGATCCAACCGAAGTAGTAATGGTATTGTTATTATTAATCAACCGATGATGTGTTATGGCAGGTCATTTCGAATTTCCTTGCTTCAAACGCTTTGTACGCGTATTGCCCAAGCAACGAAGCTAAGTCTTTGGCGTCACGCTCAGTGCCGAGCCCCCCCTTCGCAAGCCTCGCTATAATATTGCGCATTCATGGCAACGCTCCGACAGACGACCCGTTTGTACTGCGAGACAAGGAGCGTAAAAAGCATGACGACCACATTTATGGACGTTTAGTATACACATTAATTCATAACTGGTTTTATCGTTTTCTGAAATTTGTTGACAGCAAGACAGCCTCCCCCCATGTTCATAATTCCTCACCCGTGGGCTGGTTACCACTCATAGTTTTTTATATTAAACGATCTGGAAATTTCACCGCGTTTATACTACATGATCCTTCTAAAAATGACTGTACGTCCTGATCCGATGGCTAATTCTTGTCGTGTGTGATTTTTTGAACACTATGCATTTTTCGTGCAGGATACCTTCAGCTGACGTCACGCAAAACCAGTTTCAATCTGGCTGCCTTTTACCTGCCTAAACCGGTTCTACCTGAGCAAAGATCAGTCTATCGAGATTTTCCAGGTAAGTCGGACGTGGCGTAATGAGCAGTGCGCAACATGCACCGCGGAAACCTAGGTTAGGTGTGAGAAGTTCTGAACTTGAGCACCTTTCAAGTTGTGAGGATTATCTCTGCTGAGAGAAGCCATTTGATGAGAACTACAGTGAAAGTTGAGGTAAAAAAAATATATATAGAACAAAGTTATATTGTTTAAAAATTTAGTTTTTGCCAAATTATTTGAAAATTATGTTATATTAGCCTCAAAATAACCTAAAAATATAGGGTGGGGGAAATGTCCACTGGGGGAAACATGGGGGAAATGTCCGCTGGGGGAAATGTCCACTGGGGGAAATGCCCTGGATCCGTTGATATGAACAGTGAGTGTTATTGTTGTTGTTGTTGTTCTGCACACCCTGGTCCTGATCATGCAGGTTTGTGATGACTTATTAACAGGCACAATTATTGCCAAAATAGTTAATCACGGACTTTAAATCGGCGTGATCACCACCCATTAGTCTGTCGCAACTTTAAATACACGGGGAAGTCACTTGTGGCAGTGATCAAAAGAGAAACGAAGAAATTACCTGAATTTACCGCCATGCCGGTTATCCGAAAATGCACCGGAAGTATCCCGTTTTTAACTTGGGTTTTGGTAATTTTAGGACCATAACCCGGATATATCAGCTGAAACGGACTTTGGAATTGCAAATAGTTCTCACCGGGTGTCCTTCTCTTTCAAAAGGCCGACGAATATTTGACAACAATTGGGGTTTTCCTTGTAATATTATAATAATAATAGAGTGTCTATTTTTTTTTAGTTTTTTTTTTAGCAAGTTAGAATTTTTTTTTTACCCCAGTTACAATTCACATTCAGTTGCATGTAAAACAAAAAGGCCTATCGATAAAAGAAATTCACCCTGGGAAATTTCCCCACTAGAACATTTCCCCTCCAGACATTTCCCACCATGACATTCCCCTCCCCTTCAGACATTTCCTCATCAGGACATTTTCCCTGCAGACATTTCTCCACTGGGACATTTCCCCTCCAGACATTTACCAGCCTGGAAATTCCAATTCAGACATTTCCTCATTACGACATTTTCACTCCAGACATTTCCCATTAGGACATTTCCCCTCCAGATATTTACCCACTTGGACAATCCCCTTCAGACATTTCCTCACTAGAACATTTCCCCTCCCGACATTTCCACTCCAGACATTTAGCCTACCCGACTGGACATTCCGCTTAAGAAATTTCCCCACTGGGACATTTCCCCTCCAGACATTTCCCCTCCAGGCATTTCCCCAATTGGGCATTGGGGCGTCCAGCTGACATGTGCTGTTCAGAGTTTAGGACATTTCCTCACCCCTATATAACCTCACCCTTATATCATTTGTGCAGTGTTTTTCACTAATATGAAAAAAAAGTTTTCTTTTCTTTTATGAAAAAAAAATGATTAAACAAATACATATCTAATAACCACTAATAATTTTCTTTATTTAGATATTATCGAACCAGCAAATTCCAATAGCACTATAGGCCTACTTAAAGATCATATTGATGGGTGCCCGCGGTGGGCACAGGTTCCTGTTGTTTCAATGCATTTAGCTGAGAAGCAACAGGGAATTGATAATGTGGTGTCTAGCACTGTAGAAGCCCTTAACATCGCATTCAAGATATATCTTGTTCCAGGGCTAACAGTCAGTTAGTCATGTAGTGAAAAAATCTGTACAGATTCAGATTCAGATTCGTTTATTGGCGCAAACACAAATCGCATTGTGGCCAGTAACAGTGTATACATGAACAAGTGTAGGATTTTACATGGCTCAACAGAGGCTCGAATTGTACAAGCATCAAATCTTCAAGCCCCCCCAAAACAAGAACATGTCTGGCCTAAGTAATCAAAATAATTTGTTCGCATTAAAAGCGACCATATGATAAAATATAATATGACCGTTATAAGAAAGTTTGTTTCTTTTGAAGCAGACCAGTAAGCCCTTTCCAGTGAAGTTTACTATTGGTTTTCCTCGTAAAATTCTTAGGCGATTTCTTCTGTAGAATTTATCTTAGTGTAGCTTTGATTGTGATTGCTCTTTGTGGGAATGGGATGGGCGTGTGGTGGGTTGACCTGGGGTCAGTTCCCACCGAGCAGAAGATGCATGACTGTGACGTCATCTGAGAAATCATCAGTAGAAATAGCGCAGCTAGGGTTGGGAATGGTTGCATGTGTGTGGGGTTTTTACGTTGTATGTAAAGTGGGTATATGTGGGCCATGGGACCATTGTAGGGGAGAGTGGGGAGACCTGGGACACTATTTCCGTGACGTCACATTATTTCACATTCTGTCCAAAGTATTTATTTGTGCAAATCAATGCGTGCCATGCACAAACCTGAGATGAATACCCATCCAGTGCCATAGTGTTTAAGACACCAAACCGAGTGTGTTATGATGTGGAGACGATTTCATTTCCGCATATTTTGGGGGTGACTTGGGACAGTGTCGGGAGACATGGGACAAAGAGTTGGGAGATATGGGACAACCGATGTAAAGACTTAAATGCAATCAAACTAACTTTTTTATTTGAAAAAAATTATGGCTTAACATGGAAATGTGAACTTGCTAAAAAATTATCACTTTGCCGACCGAAAGTAATACAATACATATCGCAATATTCTTCGAAAGTACAGGGAGAGATGGGGTCGACACTCTATAGGGTGACACTGTGTCCCAACTCTCCCCAGGGGGCCCAACTTAGCAAAATCGCGATTTTTTTGTTCAACTGTCCATGCCCTCACGAATTTGGTCAGTGTCATGTGCGCCCTATATAAAAGACAATCCTGTGCCAAGATATCGGTATCATATACCTTATGGGCGTGGCCTCCAAAATCTAGCTTTTCAAGTTAAAAAACATAAAAAGAAAGATTTACTCGCTTCAATGATTCCGGGAAACACCAGGATGGTAAATGTGAGAGGCGGTATGAAAACCAAACAGCACATGTAAGCTCAGTCTCCATTGACTTCCACAAGGGTACTAAATAAGGGGTGTCCCAAGTCTCCCCTGTCCCATGTGTCCCCACTCTCCCCTACCTAGTCGCATTCGAAGGGTATCAGGAAAAGCACAGGTACGGTCTGATTGGGTGCGCACTTGGACTACATACACAGGAAGAAACACTAGCCCATATTGGTGACATTTTGTAGAAGCCCTTAACATCGCACCGGTGCTTGACATCGCAATGCGACGTTAAGTGTCGGCATGTCGGCCCTAAACACCGCAATAGCACTGTAATAGCACTTGTCCTTGTTGTACAATCTCAGATATAATATCACGGAATATTATATCTGAATTCAGCCCTATATAAATCCCGTGCGAGTTGAAACTACTATTGTTAGCCAATCAGATGGATAGCTGCTGGTTGTAACTATTTCAAAATCACGCCCACAGTAATTACACATGGTAGCTCCTGGTCTAATACATAAACATTATCCTGAAACAGTTTCCAAATATGGCATCATTTCCAGACAGGGTCCGTAAACATCAAAGAGTTTACTCCCGCCGAAAAGTCTGGTTTTGTTAGGGGTAGAAAATATCAAAAGATTGTGCCGTGCGAAGATGTTAATCTCCTTGAAGTAAACGTCAATCATATATTGTCAGAGCGAAAAGGTTGAAATGGTGGTGATTGGGTTATTATGGGATCTCGTAAAATATCGGCGAAAATTTCGAACGAAGTTTTCATAGCGTTACGTCTAGATGGTATTCCTCTGATTTACCATCTTGGTTTACCTAGGTTGTTTATTGTACTGATGTAACCGACCTGTCTGTGTCTGTGTCTTGTGTGCTGTCCTCAGTGTTTTATAGGGTGGCTGGAGGAGGTCTGGTTCCATGTTCCTCCAAAGATTTGCTTCTTTGAAGCAACAGGGACACAACTTGGCTAGATGGTGCCTTAAATTGTTGGTTCGTCAAGATATGACTGAAATATTGTTGAAAGCGATGTTAAAAACTTGCACTCCTCACTAAAGATGATACCGGTAATTGCAAACAGGAAATGAACATATGTAATACTATTTTCAATATAACGTGCGGATATATTACTGGGACTATCACTGTGAGTAGTATATAACCGTGATTTAATGCCATATTTTGCCGGGGGGATAACTCTTGGGGAGGTCACGGGGAGTTCCGACAGGTGGCGCCACCAGCTCAAGAGACCAAAAACTACCTCCAACACGAGAGCTCCCCGCAAAGTTCACTATAGTTCCGGCAACCTTTAACCTCGAATTCTTCCGCGGTGATGCGGTCTGGTGGTCATGCGGTCTGCTTCCGCGGACAGAAAGTAGTCCCAAATACGTGGGGAGCCGGAGGAAAATTCTCCAGGCCGCTAAGTGCCCCTAGTGGACCGATTGGGTCGAGTGAGGGAGCCCTCCAGGGCTATCCAGTCATGGTTGTTTTCACAGAAAAAAAATAAAGAAATAAAAAGCGGAACACTGACTTTACTCCTGCAATAGGGGCCTGTATTATACAATATATAGTGAGGTGGCTTAGCAAAAACATCGTGACACGGTGGACCAAAGCACCAAACTTGGCACATCCATCACTTGAGGCATACAGAACAATATCAGAAGGGGTGCCCATTGCTCTGGGCCGTGTGACGCCCTCTGACCCCCAAAAGGGCATCTAAGGGAAAATATTATCACTGAAAAAATAGTTGGCTTCCCAATAGCTTCATGACTTTCGTTATCCTTGAGGCTAGGAAGCTGAAACTTGCCACATTATATCTTTGGTTCCAGCGCTACAATAAAATGTAACAAAATTGAAGATGGCCTCTATGATGATGTCACAGTGACGTCATATTATAAAAACAAGCCATTTTATTGATCGATTTTTCAAATTTTGTATTTGTGCCATTTTCTTCGCTCAGATTGCCTTGTAAATCAGTAAATAATCATCTGCTATGAAATAAAATATTATTATGCACTTTCGCGTAGACAAAATACACCAATTTTACCCATGATGCTCTTCTCCGAGAATTAAATGGCCCTAATGTTATTGCTATATGGACACAAAGTTCCAGCTCTCAACCCTTCCGAGCATCAGAGAAAATTTTATTGGGAAGAGTGTTGGGGGGGGGGGGTGAAGGTGAATCCAACAAGAACAATTGAACACAGGATCCTCCCTATTCAGTATCATTTTACTAGTGGGTGTGCCTGCGGAACCGGCATATAATTGGAGTAGTGTCCTGAACCATACACGTGTAAATATAATGGTATTGTCACCCAGTGGGATAAGGTGTAGTTTCAGACCCCTCCCCCAATCTGCCTCTGAACCTGAAATCGTCCTAAGCACTCTCGGTCATGCCAATAGCGACGGATAGAAGTCAACGTGTTATTTTAATGTTAATTTCATGTTCCTGTCCCTCAATGGGCGTTAAATGCAATTTCCGACCCTTTTTCTGTGTCTATTCACTATCTGAGATCCCTATAGTTATCCTGAAAATGTTTGACAGGCTTTTGACCAAAAAAAACCCCAATATTGCGGGCCTCTATTTTCACACTTGGTATTCCCACAGCTATCTTGACAAAGTTCCACGAACATTCGACCAAAGCTGTGTCCATTTCATGATAATATATAGAGTGCTACAACATGTTACTTGTATGCTGCGCGGGTGATTGGATGGGTACAGGTTCCTGTTGCTTCAAAGCATTTTGCTGAGAAGCAACAGGAACTTGATAATGTGATGTCTAGCACTGTAATATCACTTGTCTTTATTGCATCATGTAAGCGTCCTGTCTGTGTCTTGTGTGCTGTCCTCAGTGTTTATAGGGTGGATGGAGGGTGTCTGGTTCCATGCTGCTTCAAAGATTTCTTCTTTGAAGTAACAGGAACGCAACTTGGCTGGCTGGTGCGTCACGATATAGCTGAGATATTGTTGAAAGCCACGTCAGACGTCACTTCCCGGTTTTACTAAAACTACCTTCGAACACAGAAGAGTTCCAATTTTTACTTAGACGTAGGGTCCGTGTTTTCCCCGGCCCGACCCGGCCCGGCCCGCCCCGGCCGCAGCGCGCGCGCGCGGGGGTGATCTGATGCCGCACGCGCGCGCGCGCGTCATCACCGGCAGTGCGCGGATGAATGTCGGGTCAAAAGGTCAAAGGTCACATCCAGGTCCAAGGTCTCCCTTTCGGCAAGGTTCGGCGACAATGTTGCGGCATCAATATACAGAGCTTGAACCTCAAAAGGGGATTGTAAATTAACCTGGGAAGGATGGGCAGTTCCGTTTGGACCAATCAGCGGTCGAGAAAAAGAGCCAATGAGCGATCGATAAAAGGACCAATGGACGGGTACTAGAATTTCGCTCACGTCTGCGCCTCCATCCGGGTACTGGGATGCTTTCGCCTACGTCCGCGCCTACATCCGGGTTCTTGTACACCCGGGTAATGTTTTCTGGACATGGATGGGTTAACTTTGGCTCCATTCTAGGCCACTGATTGGCTAATACGGTGTTCAAAGCCAGTTTCATGCATTATGCTCATATAAAAAAACACACAAGACAGGGTTTTTTGGTGAGATCTCATTTTGTTTTTTATTCAGTAACATCAACAACTTGAGAACAACCATGTGAAAACTGAAGCCCAGAACAGGGGGCTTGTACATTGAAAGAACTGAAGCCCAGAATAGGGGGCTTGTAAACTTAAGCCCAGAACAGCGGGCTTGTGTACATGGAAAGAACTTAAGCCCAGAACGGGGCTTGTACATTGAAATGATGGGCGGCCCAGTCATATACGAGTACATCGCGGTCCTCGGCCTTGGGGTACTCGTCAAACATATGTACGATGGTAGATAATGTACTTCCCCGGCATCGATGGTACAGGTAAAACAAGCAATATTGTCCGCACACGCTACTGTCCGTCAGGCTTTGCAAAGTTTCACTGTTCCAACACCACGTCTCTGTGCCTTGATCCATGAAGTCTGTTAAATGGGGATGGAGGGGTGGCAGGCCGTACGGGTCAACGTATTCGCCCTGCTGTTCTGTCAAGTACACGCCCACTCAATGTTCACCGGGCCGATCCATCGGGTCCGTGTTGAGAACGTAAGCAGCAGGATACACACGGTCTAATGGGAACACATCTCGGGCGAACACCCCTTGAAAGACCATACGTGTCTCTGGGTCATTCTCCAGCACGGTGATTATCTGGTCTGTATCCATGTTAGGTGGAAAAGTCACACAGGACGTTGCGCGCCTTGTCCACTTGAATGATGTTGTCAAACTCGGCGTAGCAGATCACATTGACGGTGGTCGCGAGGGCTCGTGCAAAGTGGATTTCCAACCGTAAATTGCCTTGCTTGGCCAGGGCCAGCTGATGGTCGTTCTCTAAGGTGGGGGTCAGATCGAAACAGAACAACGTGTATCCGTTCGCGTAGTCCTCCCGACTGATCAAATTCCCTTCGTCCTGGTTGATTTGACCGGTGGCTGTAAACAGGCTCTGATAGGCTCGAATGAAATTCCTGCGCCCAAAGTTCGGTGTTAAGGCCGTGGCTGGGACCTGTTGTCCATCCACATGCAGGGCCACAAAATTGATGCCGAAATGTTTAAAGTCAAACGGATTCTCTGGGTAGGCTCCGCTGAAACTGGTATTTTCCACACAGGCCAGGATCAATCGCTTGGCTAGTTCCCCCAGGAACAGGTTTTCTTTGTTGGCGCTCATATTTCCAGCAGGCACAGAGAACACTTTGGTTTGTACACGTCGGATAGGGTACTGGGCTGGTTTGTTTCCAAGGCTTTCATGTGTCCCAATTGAACGGCTGGATTCGGTTTCACTTTTCGGACATACAGGACTGCGTCTTGGATAACAATCTTATAGTCAGCTGCATGCCCCTCTACGTTAGTGGCCTTCAAGGGGAAGGTCGGAGGCGCCCGTATCAGTCGGATTTTGATGGAGATCTTGTTCAAGAGGTACCGGTCTTGCATGAATATGTCTGCGTGTAGTCGACCCATGAGATCGACCGAGGCACCGTTCACAGTGAAAGCCTTCCGTTTGTTATATCCCACAGTGTCCACCGTGTCCATGTGCTCGGGTGTGTCCTGGTAGAATAAAGCGGCTGTCAGCTGAGATTGTTTAGCCTCTCGGTCATACGACAACAGTGTCTCGATGTAGGCTCGATAGGGGTACGTGTTGGTCGAGTCACTGATGAGTTTGTCGCTGAGAAAAATATCCACCTGTTGAAACATCGAGTGCAGCCAGAGATTCGTCGGGCCCACCGTTGCAGCTTGGATGACCACACAAGTATGTATGGGCTAAATCCACATAGGCCGTATCCGCATAACTGATGGTGAACTCGATGGGCCATGTTTCGTTGATGCTGGAGAGCGGGAGATGCTCCACCCATAATCCTTGTTCGGCACTGGTTTGTGTTGGCGACACGGTCCACAAATCAAATTCGCTGTTGGTGAAGGGACAGGACTCGGCGTGGATCAAGGACATGTTTAAGAAAAGATATCCTGGGTCTTCGATGTGCGTCGTCGCTGGGTCGGTCGTCGACTGGTGCGTGGTCTCGGTGGGGCAGCTCTTTTATTCCCTACGGTGCGTTGTGCTTTGGCCACCAAGACGCCTCCCGCTTCTTTGGCCTGCCGTTTCAAGGATTCTTTGGGTGCCGTACCCCCCAAGACATCACCGGCCACTTGCAGTCCACTGCGCACCGCTTGTTTGCCGATCGCTTTGACCCCACGCGTCACCAAGGGCAGGAACGTTTTGACGATGCTCCCGAGTATGTTCCCCAGCCCATGTCCTCGTTGCATGCGTGCACCACTAAAGACGGGAAGGCCACCCCTGGCCTGTTGGGCATAATAGTCCATATAGCTGCGTGCATCGCACTCGTAAGGGACCTTCATTATACAAAGTGGGGAGCACGTGCTTGTCGAAAATGAAGTGTCAGCACCACTTTTCCTCGTTCGAATGCCACCGGTCGTCCCGTGTCATCTCTTATATCCACCGTGATCGTGTTGATGTCGGTTTGTCGTACGGGCAGGTAGAGCATGTGGGTGAAACTGTGGGTGACATGATCTCCATACGTCTTTTAAATGGGGACCACCCGTAACAGAGGTGTGTTGATATCGCCCACTATGTGGTTGTCGACTACGTCCGAGTAGACGTAGAGTCCGTACATACCCGACTTCATATCCATCGGGGTCTGGCCATGGTCCTCGGATGGACCCGTGTAGGTCGCGTGAGCGAGACCCAGCATTTGCTGTAGGATAGGACTCAGTACGACACTCACGTTGGCGGTGAGGAGGATCTGTGCATTGTCGTTGTGTGCGTTGTAATCGAAGTCCACGTGATTGTTGAAGGGAAAAGATTTGATGGGTTTTGAAACATTCGTGACCTCCCGTAGAGCCTTATAATGCAACAGTCTTGTCAGCCCCTGCATGAACTCCTTGGGGGTATCGTATTGACCTTCGGGGAGGGTGAGTCGGGTGTTTTTGCCTTCGTAGGTCACCTCGTACCACACTTCATTGGCTCGCACGTTGTACCACGAGTAAAGATATTGGATATCCACGAGGCCACATTCCCATCGTCCAGGTAAATGCAACGGTTGCGGTAACTGGGTGACGTACTTGGCCACGGTGTTATCAGGAAACACATCCAGCGAACTGTTACTGGGTAGGGTGAGGTAAAACATGGCGACTGAGCTGTCCTGCTGCTGCTGTTGGTTTTAATAGGTGTTCCAGGCCTTGGGCGGTTGTGTCCGGCGTCGTGTTTGTCGCGGTGAGATGTGGGGTGTCCTGATCGAGGGTGGTTTTTTAAAGGCCTGAAAAGAAGGTGCCCGTTGTGGTGGTGTTTTGGGGGGTGACTCCGGTTCCCAGTCAGCTTCCCAAGAAGGTAGTGGGCCACTCGGCGATTGCTGGGTTCGCTGCATAAAGGCCCAGCGGTGGGGGTTCCCCACCAATTCCTGTGGTACATGCATGTCTTTCAAGCCTTGCGCGAAGACCTCCCATCCTCGAGGATCCGTGTGCGACCGGCGTTGACGTATCAGGTCATCCGTCATGTGGGTCCCGGGGACCACCTTATTCTATACCAGTAGTTCCGCCTTTATCATTCCAAGTCATGTTAGGATCTGTTTCATCCGTTGTAATACCAGGCCAGCTTGTTTACATACATACATACATACATATCTCGCTTAGTAGCATTTGCTAGATCCTGTGTTAAATGTGATGATTTTAATCAACGTCACAAAACATTGTTGCAGAAACTTATAAAACAGGGCTATTCCACCAAGCGCCTCCACTCAAAGTTTCTCAAATTTGGCGATACATATCGCATGCTGATAGCAAAATACGAACGTTGCGTGCAGGATCTATGGCGCTACGTTTCGTAACTTGTGTCTAATTCCGCTTAACCCGGGGCTAGGGGCCGTATGAACCAATGTACTTCAAGATCCTCATGGTACTCATATGAACAGTCAGAATCAAAGCGTGACTGAGATACATCATTCTTTAGATGACTATTATGGATTAAGAATACTGATCAGCGATACGGATTTGATATTTTTGGAACATCATGGTGTCTTGCTGGCATCATTGAAAACTGTTGACCGTTTCTCTCTTGCAGGAAACAAGCCTATGTTTATGTACACTATGATTGTCTTTTTGAATTTGGTGCTAATACTGTTATATGGAATATGGAATAGGTCTTTGGATTATGGACGCGGATATTCTCTAATGGACGACGGCTGAATTATGAATGACGGACTAGATGCTTGTAACTTGAACGATGCAGGTACACTCTTCAGCACTTCGTCTTCCACCCACTGTGGGGCTGTGGGTGCTACCCCTGGTAATGGCGGCTGTTGGAGCGGTGCTGAGGTCGGCGGTGTGTCACGTGGTGGTGATGGTGGTGGTGGGGTAGAGAGGGTTTTGTATTGGTCCATGAACGTCATGTACCGTTGAAGCGTCTCATTGTACCGTTGTACTTTCTCACTGTCGCTTAACCCCGGTCTCTGTAAGATCTGTTGCATCTCTCCATCGAGGGTGTTTATGGTCCTCACCGTAGGTGGGACAGGGTAGGGCGATTGGAGGTTTTGAAGGAACCGTGGTTCGACGAGGACCATTTTTTTCGTGTGGCTCATTGTCGGCCGAAGAGTCCACCCAATACTGGACCCAACACGGAAGCGGCCAACGGTGCTAAGATGGCCCCGAGAAAGCCGCCTTTCTGTAACACCCTTTTCTTTTGTGTTTGAGAGACTCGCTTCTGGACTAAGGTTCGGAGACCTGTCTTATGCTTGGTCAACTTGGTCTTCTGAGCCGGAGTCAGTGGTACGCTGCCTTTTAGCAGGTTGTACCCGATCTCGCACAGACGGCGTACAAGGTCAGGGTCCGCACCGCGTACAATGGTTCGGACCAACTCGGGTGGGGCCGTCTTCAATACACAGAGCGTCGGAGCGTGCTTCCGTACTCGCGCAGACATCATGTACAACTAATGCCAGAACCCACAACTCTGCCCTTTTTATCTACCTCAGAGAACAGAGACAAAGTCAACCATGCTGTGGTGTTCATTCTTTTTATTATCCCCAACATCAAACAAACACTCCAGCTGGGGGAGCCACTGTGGGTGTGTTTACATTATTTTTGCATGTACACGTGATGGGTCTCTCCGGGAAAGATGCCGGTCCGTAGTCGAAGGTGGTCGGGGGTGGCTTGCTTGAGGTCGAAGAGCATATACCCGTGCTGAGGGGTTGTGGCATCTTTAAAGGCTTCCAACGCAAACGGTGTGCGGCCGGGATACATCTGTCTCGCCAGGTGCAGCAGTTGAGTGGTATCTCTCGGGTTTTTGAAGACCACTAGGTAGTGGGCATTTAAGCTGATGTTCCTATGTTCTTTGTTTTTACTGAACAGATTCTGCACAATGTAGATGATGCTGAGCCGTCGATGATGGCTGCCTTTGGTAAAGAGTTGGGTGACCCGCGCATCCGTCTCCGCCATGAGATCATCCAGAACCACCAAGGTGTCGGGTTCCAAATCGGCCAGGTTGGGTAGGCCTTCCACAAACGTGATGTGGGACATTGCTGCATACGCTTCCTGCCATTCTCCGTAACACCACACGACTCGGGCAATGGGTGGGGTGATCATGCTGTCGGCGTGTTGAAGGAGCTTCCTGACGAAGTGCTTTTTGCCGGAGCCCGTCGGTCCTGCGATGACGCGAGGGAAGGGATGCTGCCACCGAGGGTCCATGGTTCGAGGTGTGTGCGCTGTCGTGGTAACCCGCTCTTGTAAATTTCGTACGAGTGAACTTGAGTGGTGGTGGTGGGTACAACGTCGGTCGTCGTTGTCTGTTCACTGCGAGTGATGATGGTGGTGGGTACAACGTCGGTCGTCGTTGTCTGTTCACTGTGAGGGATGAAATCCAGTGGGTTTTCAGACGTAGTGGATGTACTTGGTGTAGGTGTGGAGCTTGGTGTGGAGCTCGACGTGGCTTGTACACGGGGTGTGGTGGTGACTGGGCTCGATACGGGGTTGACTGGTGCTATCTGTAGACCGGTTTCACTGGTGGCTGGTGTTCTCAGTTGGTTAAGTAACGTGCTGATATAGGCTACGTTGTAAAACACACCTCCGTACAACACTCAGCAGGGTTAGCAGTATCACCACAAAGCCCACTTGCGCTTAACCAATCTCGGACTTGGGCACGTTGTATCCCCTGGGGTTTGGCCGCTCGATAGAGAGCCGACAATGCACTATAGGCCGCCGGACTGTCGGGACTGTAGTATAAGTTATCCAACACCTTCTCCCAGCGCTTCATGGTGACAAATGATGATGGACCCTGGCTCTATCGTTTATTTATAACAGGT
The DNA here is from genome assembly GCA_036873755.1 of Hanleya hanleyi. Taxonomy (NCBI): domain Eukaryota; kingdom Metazoa; phylum Mollusca; class Polyplacophora; order Lepidopleurida; family Hanleyidae; genus Hanleya; species Hanleya hanleyi. The sequence continues at coordinate 90,197 of JAVTVY010050631.1, read as the reverse complement.
ATATCTTGGGCCGGAGTTTCTTTCTGATTTTCTTCGTTGGCTTCCACAGTGTCCATGGTAAATGACCAGTCCAACTCGTCTGATGACCGCTTGATAAGCACTTGATCCACATCTACCACGGCATCTTCCAATGCAGACCATAGAGCAGGGTGAAGGGTAAAATGCACTGTACCCCCATCTAGCCGAGCCTTATCGACCTTATCGACCTTATCCGCATACACGTGCAGGAAAACCTCGGGGTCAAGCTGAGATACGCCCGTATTATATGCTCCGTCATGATCAGTACGTCAATGGTACCAGATTTGACTGTCTCTCGTATTTATAGGGAGAACCCCGTGAGATCAAAGGATCGGGTGGTCATGTCACTGGGCTGACTGACTCTAGCTGGGTAATCAATGGCATCGTCGTCTGGTTCATGGCTAGACATTTGTTCATTGGGTTCTGCCGCCGCTTCTCTCAGGGCACGAGCCCACTCCAACTCGTCTGATGACCGCTCGTCCGGTATAAACAGCTGGTCCACGATAGGCACCACTTTCTCGAAGGCTGTCCACAGATCGGGGTCTAGGGTGAAGCCTCGCGTAGGTTCTTGGTAGCGGCCCAGGCGCGGGAAGAAGTGTCCACGGTGTACGTAGATGGCATTGTCTATGTGGATGAGGTGTCCGTCGAGCTCGCCGCTCAAAACCCGTTTAAATTTGGTCCAGCCGTCACGGTGTAGCGTAACCGTATTCGATACGGTCTCAGCGGGCGACCAGCAAACATCTCCACGGTCTTCCACGAGGGTGACTTTATCTTCATAGACGTGTAACCCCACCCGGGGTGTAAGGGGCAGGATGGCTCGTAGAACTGGTGACATGCTTGATCCAATGACGAACGGTGAATGACACACACTCTGTCTGACCCTCGTATTTATGGTGAGGTCCCACTGTCAATGCCACAGCGCCAGGGTCAATAGGGCACAGAGTATTGTGAGGCCAACCAGCCGTCGCCGGTTCCGGCGTGAGCGCTCGTGGTCCATAGCCCGAGCATCAAGGATGGGTGTCATAGTCCAGTAGTGGTGAGTGATGGCACACCTCTCCATCGAGTGCACTCTGTCGAGGACCGCTTCTGTGAACTCGTTCAGGATCTGGCGTCGCCCCTCGTTGTCGTCGCCATCTGCAAACATGGACCGGACCACTGCCTCGGTAACCCGTGAATGAATTAACCACGGTGGCATGCTGTAAAATGCGAGTCGCATAGGGCTGGATCTCCGTCATGGCTCTGCGACCGTAGAAATGAAGGTGTGGGATCCAGAGGGACGTGTTTTATAGACCATGTCACACATGCGCGCCTAGATGTAGCTCTACGCGTGTAGTCCGTGATACGTACTATTCTGATTGGTTATGTGGCTCCTATAGAGATAGTACCTTATCGACAATGGGGACTACTTGTTCCGAAGCCGTCCATAGATCGGAGTCCAGGGTAAAACACAACGCCCCAACACACAATGGGTCGTAGAGAGGGTGACCAATGTTACGTTTTTCGTTACCAAGCTGACCGACCACCCCCATTGGCTGAATGCGTCACTCATGCACTGATGAATACCATAACATGCCGTACATACTCTATATGTCTACATGCTGATCGTTGACGGTACGGAGGTGATCGAAGAGACACGGAGATGACCGAAGATGTCACGGAGGTTACCGGAGAGACACGGAGGTGCCCGAAGAGTCACGGACGTCACCGAAAAGACACGGAGGTGACCGAAGAGACACGGAGGTGCCCGAAGAGACACGGAGGTTACCGAAGATGTCACGGCTCGGCCCTCGACTTGGGGATAGTTGAACTGAGTGTGCTAAAAATAGATCACCAGCTAGCGTGCTATAAAAGGGAAGCGGCCTGGCCGTTTCATCAGACACTCTGTCAACCACCAAGATGTTCACTTGCACAACTTGCCAGAAGCAGTTTACTCGTCTAGATAATTTACGACGCCACGAGGCCTCCACCCACAACGATGGACTGTATACTTCTATAACCTGCGCACGGTCATTTAATCGGGAAGATGCTTTACTGCGCCACGAACGTTCAATTCATGGGCCACCCAAACGTCCATGCGAGGATTGTGGTCAACTCTTCAAACGACGCAGTCAGTTGCTGCGACACCAACGTTTGATTCATGCCCCGGTACCATGGCATGAGCGACAACTTCCTACTAAAGAGGAGCCGCGGAAGGTCAGACCCAGTGAAGATAAGCCCGGGGAGACGAACGCCACTGATGATGCGATGAAGGAGAGCCCGCCTATACCCACAGTTCAGAAGAGCCTGGATCTCCAGCCGGACCCCAGCGTTACGGTTTCGAGTCATACGCCTGACAACATCGAACATTTTCTGGGCGATCTCTTACAGGACAACCATCCAGTGAGTGACATCGATCGGCGCCATTGGTCCATGACACGGCACTGTTTCCACCCTCATGGCCCTATTCAAGATATTTACAATTTCCCACTGACCAACCGCACCCGTCTACGCAGCTACGTGGAAGCCATCTTCAAAGATCAAACTACGGCCTTCACATTAAATGTCGCTTTCGGGTACATCTTACGTCACAAAAAGACGGACCAGTTACGGTATTATTATCCCGGCAATAATATCTATGTGTCTGACCAGCCGTTCACCATCATTAACCGGAGGTCACTAGAGACGATGCTGGAGATACTGGACACCGTGGATGCCTTGAGATGGGCACATCGTCAACGCCCCAACATACAATGGGTGGTAGAGAGGGTAACCAATGTCACGTCTTTCCTTACTAAGCTGACCGACCACCGCCATCGGTTGAATGCGTCACCCGTGCACTGATGAATACCATAACATGCCGCACATACTCTCTATGTCTACATGCTGATCGTTGACTTGAGCTCAGTAAACACTTGTACCTAATGTGACGGTGCGTTAAATAATAAAACATGGTGTTTGATATTTCAATTTGTTTTGCTGTGAACATACTAAACATACCCAGGGCGGCTCCCCCAGCCTGGGTATGATGTAACATTGGGGATAATAAACTATATAAACATTGCTGAACTTGTTGTTATTCACGACAACCGCTATCCGATTGTATAATACAGAACATATAATGTATAATACAGGACATATATGGTACAATACAGGAAACCTGTGGTATAATACAGCACAGATTTGGTATAATACAGAACATATATTGTATAATACAGGACAAATATGGTACAATACAGGACAATGACACCCCACAGGACGCATTCGGACCAAGGATGGTCCATCTCTACACCAAATACCTTCCTTCACTGCCCCAAAATTCCCACTTTCGCTACTACTCGGACTGATGACGTCACCGATGACGTCAAAGATGCTGTGAACATTCCTCAAATCGGGGTCGATCGCTCATTGGCTCTTTTTCTCGACCGCTGATCGGTCCAAACGGAACTGTCCATCCTTCCCAGGTTAATTTACAATCCCCTTTTGGGGTTCAAGCTCTGTATATCGATGCCGCAACATCTCCTCCGTACCTTGCCGAAAGGGAGACCTTTTGACCTGGATGTGACCTTTGACCTTTTGACCCGACATTCATCCGCGCACTGCCGGTGATGACGCGCGCGCGCGCTGCAGCATCAGATCACCCCGGCTACGACCAGACTGCGCATGCGCAGACCCTTGAACACGGACGAACCCTGAGTCCAATCGGATGCTGCTTCACAAGAGCTTCAACATAAGACCTCATACGACTCCATCGGACCCATAGTGACCCATGTCGGCGCCAAAAATGTCTATTTCTATACACTTTCCCTACTGCGCATGCGCAGAATGACGTCAGTTCCACGTCACACCCACCCCGTCGGATACTCCCTCAAGACTGCTTTATACGGATACCTCACTCGATCCCATCAGACCATTAGGGGCCTACCTAAACCCCAACACGTCTATTTCTATACTACAGCCAGACTGCGCATGCGCAGACTATTGACAACGAACGACACACTAGCCCAGGCGGATGCTCCCTCACGACAGCTTCAAAATAAGACCTCATACGACACCATAGGATCATTAGGGGCTCACCTAAACCCTAACACGTCTATTTCCACACCCTTTTCCCAGTATTCCCTGTCTGCGCATGCGCAGAATGTGGACAACGGCTGAGACCCTAGTCCAATCGGATGCCCCCTCACACAGGCTTCACATGGATACCTCACTCAACTCCATCGGCTCATTAGGGACCCCCCTCGATCCCAAAACGTCTTTTTTCATACCCTTGGTCTATTGCGCATGCGCAGATTGACCATATTCCAACCCCACACCCAGCCCATCGGATGCCCCCTCACATAGGCTTCACATTGATACCTCATACGACTCCATCGACCCACTAGTGGCTCACCTAGATCCCAGAACGTCTATTTTCATACCCTTGGCCTACCGCGCATGCGCAGAATGACCATATTCCAACTCCACACCCACCCAGTGGGATGCCCCCTCACATAGGCTTCACATTGATACTTCACTCGACTCCATCGGACCACTAGGGGCTCCCCTAGATCCTAAAACGTCTATTTCCATACCCTTGGTCTACCGCGCATGCGCAGAATAACCATATTCCAACCCCACTCCCAGCCCATCGGATGCCCCCTCACATATGCTTCACATTGATACCTCACTCGACTCCATCGGACCACTAGGGGCTCCCCATGACCCCTAAACGTCTATTTCCATACACTTGGTCTACCGCACATGCGCAGAATGACGATATTTCAACCCCACACCCATCCCATCAGATGCCCCTTCACGAATGCTTCACATCGATACCTCATACGACCCAATCGGTACTCTAGGGACCCCTCTCACCCCTGAAGATTGCCGGAGAATGCTGGAGAATTGGGACTACTTTCTGTCCGCAGAGGCAGACCGCATCACCACCAGACCGCATCACCGCGGAGGAATACACACGCCCGATTCACGCAGACGGAAGTGACGTCATCAGTACATGTCCTATCATGTTCAGTCATACGGGACTGGTGGCGCCCCCTCCACGTGACCTCCACAAAACAGAGTTATTTCCCTGGAAAATATGACCGGATTTGCTTGCTCCCTACTACTCCCGAGAATACAGTGGATTCTCGGTCGAAGCCTTAGTATCTCAGTTGCGCTTTCATTGCAGCTGTTAATACATGTATGGATAATATGAAGTATCCCCACGGTCCCTAGCAACACCTTAAGCGGAACTAGATACGCTAGCTCGTGAGCTGTGATGACAGATCAACTCAAACAAATAACTCATCGGATGTTAATGGATGAGCATCGAGGACGTCTGATGAAGTAAACGCCTCAACATGGGGTGAATCTGGTAAATGCTAGAATACCCTAAAAAACTGTCCAGTCTTGGACATTTCCATCTTTGTTTCATTTTACGAGATGAAAAGCTGAATTGTCAATTTTTACAAGGATAAGGGGCGATTGTTCCCTTTTACACAGGCGATTATGTAAACCTAGTTGGTATAGGTGGTTTCAGCCACCCGACTCTCCCTTCTCAAAAACTTTTCCCTGATACTCCAAAATGAAGAAACGTCGAGGGCTGTAACTTAGAGCAGTTATAGCTTATGATACTGATGTTATTTTTGAGCCTGTTGCATAAAACTCGGAGCACAGCTTCATGAGTAAATTCATAATGGATAACATTAGGGTGTACCAGAAAGTTCTGTTTTCATCGTATTCCTTCAAAATTAATGTGTTGTTCTTCGTAAAAGTGCTCAAAAGTATTTTATCTCAAATAAGATTATTATTCACTAATTTACCAGGCAGATTCAGCGAAGAAAATTCCACAAATAAAAAATGAGAAAAATCGGTCCAAAAATCGTCCGCAAAATGACTTATTTTGGGAATATGATGTCACTGTGATGTCATCGTGGCCGCCATCTTGGATTTTGTGACATTTTCCGGTAACGCATGAACCAGTGATACAGTGTGGCAAGTTTCAGCTCCCCAGCCTGAAGGATAATGAAAATAACGAAGCTGTTTCTAGGCTAACCAGCAAAGGGCACCCCTTCTGATATTGTTCTATAGAACTTAGAACTTTAGAACTTTTTTATTGACACATCAACGCAGTCAGCAGACTGGTAATATAGTCATACAAATAAGAACAACAAGTTGCCAAACATGACAAGATGAATACAAGAGGAATAAAAGCAATATTCACATGACGCAAAGCTGACATAATTCAATAACCTTAGGCCCTATCAATCTGACACATGTATATATACTATTAGCTTGATATGATCCAGATATTTCACACTGCATGAATGACTTTATTGATCTCGCAACTTTTCGCAAGCAAGCAAGAATTTGGCAGTTTTAATAAGCGTATCTGTGCAGCGGTTTCCCAGAATAAATTTAAGCTTCGCTGTGTTACTTAGAGAATGGAAGTTGGTACCCAGATTAGAAATTGATTCGAAAAAGTTTTTTCTCAGTGTAATATATTTAGGACAGGTCAGAATAAAATGATGTTCACTCTCAATGACATTACTTGGACACTGTTTACAAAGTCGGTCACTCCTATTTAACTGTTGGTATCGACCGCGTTCAATTTCCAACCTGTGTGCACTTATTCTGTATTTGCAAATAACACTTCTATATTGTCTATTAGCTAAGACGTCGGGATAAATTGGTCTACAAAACAGGCTAGACATTGAAGATAAGACAGTAAGCTTGTCAGATGACTGAATATATGAAATAGTTTCCTGCATTTCAATGTCCTTAAGACGCTGCACAATGCAACCAATCTCGACGTTCGTTGTAGGAAATTGCTCATTGAACACATATTTGAATCCACAGGTATCGAGGAGATTAGAAATATACTTAGTCCAGGAACTACAATCGATTGTGTCTAGGTACACGTCAGATACCAGAGAGCCCGGACTTTCCAGTATGTGCGCCCAGAACCGCACCATGCGTTTCAAAATATCAAATTTAAGAGGAAGTCGGCCAAGTTCGGATCTACATGCTGTGTTCGTACTTTTGGAATGTACTCCAAGCAATTCTTTGATGAATTTTAGATGTACATGCTCGAAGCCATCTGAATCTCTAAAAGTGTCTTTGACACCCCAAACTTCACTGCCATATAAAAGTATTGGTTTTATTAATGTGTCGAACAACTTTTCGGATAGTTTACAACCTGTATTGTTGTCTAATAATTGCTTCATTTTGAAGTATGCTTTCAACCCTTTGTTACGTAGGTTCTCTATAGCCAGTGAAAAGTTACCATTGCTTTTAAGAATTATGCCTAAATAGGTATATTGCTTGACAATCGACAGGGAATTGTCATGTATTTGGAATGAAATATTACGCGGCAGCTTGTTGGCGTTGAAAAGCATGACCTGCGATTTATTGATATTAACTCTCAGTCGCCATTTATTGCAATATCTCTCAAGAATATCTAGTTTACTTTGCAAACCTGCAGCAGTGGAGGACAGTATGACAATGTCGTCAGCATAACAAAGAATATTAACAGTGGATTTGCCGATGCATACTTCACCGCACTGATCATTTTGTATTTCACTAATAAGGTCGTTAATAAAGATATTAAAAAGTAGGGGACTGAGTACATCTCCCTGTTTAACACCCACAGTGGATGGAAAGAAGGGAGAAAGGCCATGTGGGAATTTCATTGCAGAATATGTGTCGGAGTACATGCTTTTGAGAACTGCATATAGTTTGCCACTAATACCCAAATTCAAAAGTTTGTATAGAAGACCCTCTCTCCATACCGATTCAAAAGCTTTATGTAGATCGATAAAAGAGCAGAATAATTTCCGCTTATGTTGTTTTTCATGATCTATAATATTACGAAGTGTGAGAATATGGTCCATTGTACGGCTATTATCAGTAAATCCAATTTGGTTTTTGTGAATGACATCATGCTCAGTACAGAATACATTTAACCTACCCAAGATAATTTTGTTAAAAAGTTTAGCCAAAGCGCTTGTCAGCGTGATACCTCGATAATTAGACGGATCATTTCTGTTACCTTTTTTATAGAGTGGGATGATCAAGCCCATATTCCACGCCGAGGGGATGGGTGTGCCAAATTTGGTGCTTTGGTCAAGCGTGTCACGATCTCCCTAAAATATGGCCCTAAGCCACCTCACTAATACGGGAAAATGCCTGTATGGGGTATGGGGGTGGTCATTTTTTTAAATTTTACTATGGGTTGTTTGGCCACGAAAAACACGATGGGAAGGGTCTCGGAGGTAAGCGGAGAAATTTTTCGAAAAGTTCACGGAGGTCTGTATATAGACCCATATAGGCCCATACTGGCTCAGGGGGGATAGGTCCATCCTGGGAAATTTTTCGTGGGTTTTACTATGGGTTGTTTGGTCTTGTTTTTAACGTCTCGCCATGTAGAACACGATGGGAAGGGTCCCGGAACTAAGCTGTGAAATTTTTTCAAAGTACCGGGTAGGTCTGTATACATGTTCATTGCGATATGGGTTGTTTGATCTTGTTTCTCACGTCTCGCCATGTAGAACACCATGTGGAGGGTCTCGGAGGTAAGCGGCGAATTTGTTTTGAAAAGTGCCGGGTAAGTCTGTATATAGGCCCATACTGGCTATGGGGGGATAGGTCCATACTGAGAAATTCATACATGTTTATTGCGATATGGGTTGTTTGATGTTGTTTTTCACGTCTCGCCATGTAGAACACGATGGGAAGGGTCCCGGAGCTAAGCGGTGAAATTTTTTGAAAAGTACCGGGTAGGTCCGATATAACCTCATACTGGTTATTGGGAGGAGGGGGGATAGGTCCATCCTGGGATTTTTTTTTGTGGGTTTTACTATGGGTTGTTTGGTCTTGTTTTTCGCGTCTCGCCAATGTAGAACACGATGGGAAGGGTCCCGGAGGTAAAGCGGCGAATTTCTTTGAAAAGTACCGGGTAGGTCTGTATATAGGCCCATACTGGCTCAGTGGATAGGTCCATACTGGGTGGACGTTTTGGGGTCTAGGTGAGCCCCTAGTGGTCCTATGGTGTCGTATGAGGTCTTATTTTGAAGCTCTCGTGGAGGAGCACCCGACCGGATTAACGTATCGTCCGTTTTCAATATTCTGCGCATGCGCAGTCTGGCCGTAGTATAGAAAGCAGCCATTTTGGGGGTATGTGGGGAGTGTTTGGGGTAGAGATGGACCACTATGGGTCCAAATGGGTCAAGCGCAGTTGGGTGTAGTAAGTAAAGTGGTCATTTTGGGGGTGCGTGGAGGTGTGTTTGGGGTAAAGATGGACCACTATTGGTCCAAATGCGTCGTGGGAGGTGACATTTTGTAGCTCTCGGAGTGTTGACCACCATTTGAGGGATGTTCTCGTTGACTGTGACGTCATCAGTAGGAGTAGTAACCAAAGTGGGCATTTTGGGGCAGTGAAGGAAGGTATTTGGTGTAGAGATGGACCATCGTTGGTCCGAATGCGTCGTGTGAGGTGTCATATTGTAGTTCTCGTGGTGCAGACCATCATTTGAGGAATGTTCACGTCATTGGTGACGTCATTAGTAGAAGTAGTAGCCAAAGTGGGCATTTTGGGGCAGTATAAGAAGGTATTTGGGGTAGAGATGTGGTGCATGCGCATGCGTGCGATGACGTCACTCCCGAGCTCGATGATCTCTGAGCTTTTATGCGCACGATGACATCACTTCCGGCGATGTCCAGTGGTAACGTCTCTGTCATCAAGGGTCATGGGCCAATGGTCAAAATATGTGCGTGTGATTGGATGGTTGACAATGCGTAAAGGCGTTACGATAGAGCGTTAATGCGTTAAGCTACGGCGTTAAGGCGTTGCGATAGGGCATTAAGGCGTTGAGACGAGCGTTAAGGCGTAACGACGGGCGTTGACGGACGATGCAATTCGATGAATTAGTGCCAATTCCATGGAATATCTAGAAAAATCAGTGCTTCTGGGCCATTTCACTAGGGCGTTGAGCTGGGCGTTGGCGGGCGTTACTGTCTATAAAAGCAAGCGTATTCCGAAAACGCGCACAGTCGACGTTCAACCGTCAACATGGGTTATACATGCTCTGATACGAACGCACGTTCACCAGACGTTACGATATGATGCGACACGAGAATAATGTACATGGGATTGAAGACTCTGAGGAGCCCACTGAGGAGGCAGATAATGATACCGAAACAGAAACCGCTGAGAGTCTATTTACTGATACGGAGAACCTGACCTCAGATAGTCAGCCTACGTCCCAAGGAAGTGAGGAAGAACCTACCTATTAGGACCGTATTGTGCATAAAACTATTAATACCCATGCGTAATCGAAGACGCCGAACAGGATAACTTACAACAGGCGCACTCCAAATGCGCTCGAACATCAGGAAAACAGCCATAGCGATCTATGAAGAGCATGAAAGGTGAACCCACGCACAGGTCCAACATGAAGACCAAGCGTCACTTGGAAGAGGATATAAGCTTACCACCCACCGAGGCCCTGGAAAATGCGATCAGAATGCGCAAACAACTGTTTCAGGACATGCTGCCTCACCGGTACCCTGGACTACCCGACGACGATTAGGCCAAAAGCGACCGTGGCAGAAGATTGAACTTTCTCAAAGAACGGCATCTGATTGGACAAGAGCAAACGAGATTTGTAAACATACCCAACGCGGCTCCCCCAGCGTGAGTATGATCTACTACTGGAGGGAGAATAAATTGATTGACCTGTCCTCCTTGTTGTTATTGTTCTCTCATCTGTATCATGGCATTAAGACGCAAGGGATGAACACAGATTGAGGCTAATGGTGTACACACGACATAATATGACCACTCACTCACTCACTCACTCACTCCCTCTCACTCACTCACACTCACTCACCCACTCACTCACCATCGCTAGTGTGTCCATACGTTTATACGGGCGTTGGACACGCATCACGGGCGTTGGGTACGCCTCACTTACTCACCCACTCTCATTCACACACTCACTTACTCATGGGCTGATGAGGGACACGTATTAATCCCTATATGTACAGACACCACCACGGTGACCACCACCCACCACCACTACACACCACCACCACCACCACCACCACCACACACCACTACCACCACCACAATCACTCACTCCTCCTCCTCATCCATACACGCGCACACAGGTAACTCTACAAGGTAGCCAGTTCGAACAAGGCCCTTATCCCCTCCAATCGCACTCCATTGCACCTCCGAAACTTTCTCTACTACTCTCGAATGATCTATAAATAAAACAGGGGTTTTCGCAGAAAATTCCCAGAAAAATTAACCCTGACAGTTTCTGCTTTCTGTACCACTAAACTGCATTACTTCCCTTGACTTTTATTTCGCCGAAACTGAGAGACTACACTATTTCAACAACAACAACAACAACAACAACAACAACATTCACATTTCCATGACTCCGTTTTTTTTACCATGGAAACGTGCACATCATAACTTGATCAGCCTGGCGGGGCGATTCGCTTGGGTACCCTCCCCGACGCAGTAAGCCCACTATGGGCGCACCTCGATCTCAATTCATCCATTTCAATGCCCCTTTCCCACCTCTCCCTGTCTGCGCATGCGCAAACTGTAGAAAACGGACGACACACTAGTCCAGTCGGATGGTCCCGCACGAGAGCTTCACGATGACACTTCATACGGTCCAATCGGACAAGTATTGGTCTGTCGCGACCCCAAAACGTCCATTCAAATAAGTTTTTTCCACTGCGCATGCGCAGATGAACGATATTCCCACCCTGCACCCACCCAGTTGAACGCTCCTCCACGAGTGCTTCAAACTGATACCTCACACGACCCAATCGATCACTATGGGTCCACATACACCCCAAAACGTCCACCTCGATCTGCATGCCTACCGCGCATGCGTCATCAACACTTTTCAAAAAAGTCAACACATGACCTCGAGACCCCTCCCATCGTGTTCTACAGCTGGTAAAATCCAGTAGAAGAAAAGAAAAAAATGACCAACCCTATCCCATGCATTCCCTGTAGATTACCATTCCGGAAATGCCCATGAGTGGTTTCCCATGAGGATTAGTGGGTTATCAAACTGATACCTCTCACGACCCAGTCGGACCACTATGGACCCACCTAGACCCCCAAATCGTCCACCTCGATCTGCCTGCCTACTGCGCATGCTTCATCAGCTCTTTTCAGAAAAGTCAACACATGGCCTCGAGACCCCTCTGATCGTGTTCTATATCGCGAGACAAAGAAAACAAGGTGTCACACCCCATAGTAAAATCCAGTAGAAAAAAAGAAAAAAATGACCAACCCTATCCCATGCATTCCCCGTAGATTAACATTCGAAGTCACTGGGGTCTAATGTAGGGGTAGATAACTCTTGTTGGGCCGTCACGTGACCGAAAGTGGCGTCACAGGAAGTGACTGCAAAAAAGGACCTCAATTTCTCCTTACTTTTACTTGGCAAAAAAATGGGACCTCAACTTCCCTTTCTATACTACTGATACTTCACAGTCTCCACATGAACAGCTGCAATAAAAGCGCGGTTGAGCTATTAAGGCTACGTCCGAGAATCCACCATATTCTCCGGTTTGAATGCGAGATGTCGAGGGAAACTTTCCTGTAGATAATATGGTTGCTTTTTAGTCGCCGAAATACAATGAGGATGAGAAAATTGCTCACATGTCAAGTAATTGCTCACATTACTAGAAAATCTCTGGACCCTGTTGCTACAAATTGTATTCGTAGGCTAGGCAACAAGTTTATATATCATTATCTGTGGAACAATCTAGCAATTATGAAGTAGTAAAAGCAGAAAACTAGCCTATGTTTATGTATAATATGATTGTCTTTTTGAATTTGGTGCTAATATTGTTATATGGAATAGGTCCTTGGATTATGGACGCGGATATTCTTTAATGGACGGCTGAATTATGAATGACGGACCGACATTTGTAATAGGACAGCCTTTGGGCTGTTGCCTGATGCCTACAGACAGACATTTAGAGACTTAAAGTGGCAGTCAGGAAAGACATTTGTGAAGTCTGCAAGGAAGAAAGAGATGGTATTTGATGGGTGGCACAGGTCATTACAGGTAGAAAAGGAATATGGCCAGTTGGGGAAGTTATTCTTATGGAATAAATTAAGATCAGTATTCCCTTGGATATTAGGACTCACCTGGACATAACATAACTTCGATGAGTTACAGTGGGCAGCAGTTATAGTTATGACGACGAATTAATGGGAATGGGAATTATGGGGAAAAGTGGGAGACCAGAAGTTCGAGCAAAACGCCATCTAAGGATGGGAAAGGTCAAGGTGACAGGATAGGCTCTGAGTTAGAAAAGGGGCAGATATGGGAGTCATGGAATGCACCTACATGCCACTATTGTTCGAAGAAAGGTCGCCTAAAGGCAGACTGTTGGAATCTCCGTAATGATAGACGGGGAATAAACCGGTCGCTTTCGTTAAAAGCCGATTAATCGCCAGTTAATCTGGAAGGAAAAAGCAAACATGTAGTTTATCTTGAGAGATACTGGGGAGTCACAGTCTCTGATGTTAGGACTCTGCCTAGAGATAGTTCCGTGAACGCTAGTGCGTTGATTCAGGGTATTGATGGGAATTATATTCCTGTTCCCTTACACTAAGTTAACCTGAAGCGCGATTTGCTCATTGGCATAGTTACAGTACGGATGGCTGAGACAATTCCCATTTAGGGTGTGACCTTTTTTTCTAGGCGATGAGTTAGCAGGGGATAAAGTAAGTATTCCACCTATCGTATCAGATAAGCCTAACGTTACCTCTGATAATGAAGTTTTAAAGGATGAGTTTCCAGAAGTATTTTCTGCGTGTGTAGTAAGTCGGTAACAGTCACGCAGAGAGAAACAGGAAGTCCCTTTCTAAAGAAATACTGGCGCTTGGCTATCAGAAACGTTTTTTGGGGAATCTTAATAGTCATAATGAGTGGCAATTCACCAGGCTCTATTTTCAACCGATCACCAATGGTTAAGGAACAGCAAGATGGTCCTGTTATCAGGGATATTATAGATACCGCATTTTCGAGAATAGAAGAAGAGGTAGTCCCTCAATCTTTCTATGTGAAGTCTGGTATATGAGGAGGAAGTGGAGACCTGGAAGCCCAGCTAGTGAAAGTTGTTCAGTTTTACACTAGATTGTGGTACACCCGGTCTATTGGAATGACGCGTGGCGCATGACATCTTGCCGGCATCATTGAAAGCTGTTGACCGCTTCTCTCTTGCAGGAAACTAGCCTATGTTTATGTATACTATGATTATCTTTTTGATTGAATTTGGTGCTAATACTGTTATATGGAACATGGAATAGGTCTTTGGATTATGGATCCGGATATTCTTTAATGGAGGATGGCTGAATTATGAATGACGGACCAGACGCTTGTAATAATCGCGATGCAGGCCATTTCGATTCAGGCTCATGCTAGAGTTCTACAACATCTTCACTGGCTCAAACTGAACAATGATGTTGTGAGTTACTGTAAGATCTGCCATACATGTCAGAAGGTAGGGAAATCTCAGCAATCTATAAAACCAGCCCCATTAATACCAATTCCGGCATTTGATGAACCATTCAGTAAAGTTTTGGTAGATTGTGTCGGCCCCCTACCCAGGACAAAGTCGGAATATTAAATATCTGCTGGCGATCCTGGATGTGACTATTACATTTCCTGAGGCAGTCCCTTAGAAATCAATAACTGCCAAGGCAGTAGTGCAAGCTTTGCTTCAGTTTTTTCACTTGATATGGCTTCCCCAAAGAGTTTCAATCTGACCAGGGGTCAAATTTGATGTCTGGCCTTTTCGAGGAAGTCATGGACGAGCTGGGCATTGTCGGGCATTGCAGGTTAGTTCTTTTGGATATTTTTGTATTCACCAGGTTTACCGCCATGTTTAGGCGCTTACCCAATCAGACGTCCACGATGCTCATCCATTAACATCTGAGGAGTTATTTGTTTGAGCTGATCTGTCATCACAGCTGCCGAGCTGGCGTATCTAATTCCGTTTAAGCCGGTGCTAGAGGCCGTGTGGACACTTCATATTATCCAAATGAACAGCTGCAATAAATGTGCGACTGAGATACTAAGGCTACGTCCGAGAATCCACGCTATTTTCGGGTCTTAATGCGAGGTGCCGAGAGATGCTTTCCTATAGTCATATCGTTGCTTTTTAGCCTCCAAACGTCGTCAATCTCTTGCGTATCGCTTCAATTTAGACAACTAAAGTCTACAGACTATCATCGATAGCCACAGGGCTCTTCAGAACGAATCACCAGACTATGAAGAACATGCTGAGATCTTGTTCTCGAGTACCAAGACAGTTGGGACAAAGGTATATCATTTTTGTATTTTCTACAAGGGACGTTCCCAATTAGTCAACAAGCTTTAGCCCATTTAAACTAGTGTATAGACATGAGGTCAGAGGTTCATTAAAGATGATAAAAGAGAGGGTTCTTAGTGAGGTTGACCAGACCAACCTCTTGGACTACGTGTCCATCTTCAAAGAAAATTCTCTTAGGCATGCGAGGTAGCCAAAGAACATCTGAAGTCTTCTCAAAAGGTCATGAAAACCCTATTTGACAGATTTGCCTTCCAAATCCTATGATACATCTGCTGAAAAGCGAGTTTCCTCAGGTACAGGTCACATATCTGGTAATGGTGGGTGAATTACAACACATATAAGGGAAGTGGGGAGAGGTGCCGACATACTGACTGAGCCATATGACTCCACACTTATAGTCTTCCGGTTAACCTATTCTAAAGCACATAGTTACCAAGAATCTAACGATTCGTGATCAGTGCTTTTATTGTACCTGTTCATGTGGCAACTTGGATGATATGACCATACGGCCCCTAGCACCGGCATAAGCGGTATTAGATACAAATCTAGAGAGCTATGATGGAAATGCTCTGACAACTCGTATATTGGTAATTGGTGAGCTGTGTCGCTGTGACAACTCGTACACTGGCGATTGGTGAGCTGTATCGTATTCAGATGAAAATTACGGCATTTAACACAAAAAACTAGTCTGTAAGGCCCGATGTCGACCCAGCATCAACTTCCCACAAATGCCAACATATATCAAAGACCAAAAGGTCTGTACAAGGGGCGGGCCTCAGGGCGGAACGTCCACCAGCAGAATCTCGCCATATACAGGTAAAAATAAGGGAAGTGGGGAGAGGTGCCGACATACTGACAGAGTCAGATGACTTCACAGTATAGTCTTCCGGTTAACCTATTAAAGCCAAGTACTGCCATGTGCAGCTAAAGTCAAAGCCATTGTGGACTTCCCTGTTCCCAGTTGTAAAAGGTTAGAACTTAGATTTCTGGAAGTGAGTGGTTTCTACAGGAAGTTTGTAGAAAATTCCAGTGACCTTGTTATTCCTCTGAACTATCTTTTGAAAAAGAACGTCAAATTTGTTTGGTCAGATTCCTCTCTGGTTGCCTTTAAAAAAGCAATTTTGAGTAATGAACCCGCATTAGCAGCCAAGCTTTTCCAATCACTCAAGGTAGCAATAGATGCTAGCGACGTAAGAGCAGTATAGCTTCAAGAACATAAAGCTGGGATAAACAAACCAGCGAGTTATTACTCCAAGAAACTCAATAAACATCAACGGGCATATTCCATCACTGAATGGAAATGTTAGGTGAAATGCAAAGGTGTTTAGATTCTCCTTTTCACATTTTATATAGGCAGAATAATGATAGAAATACAAGTCTATCTACTTCACTTGGTTTAATTTGAATTATCTTGTCTGCTAGAATCTTTTAAATTTGGTACCCCTAGGACAACTGAATTCAGATTTGCAAAGCCTCGTCGCTTATCTGTCCTTGATTGTGACGTCACGTCAGACCAGCTGCCCGGAGACTGAACGTTACAAGTATTGACGCCCGGCCAGATGGTCTGATGTGACGTCACAAACGAACGTCAAACAAGGGCAGATTAGCGATGCGGATTTCATTTCTGAAATCGGCCGGTCTTGAGATGCCAACTTTGAAGCACTTTTCAAAAGAAACCAGGAGACAAAATACTTCAAATAAAGTCAAATAGAGTATTTGGGCTGATATTTCCATCATTAACCAGCCCACGAAGAATATAAATAGGGAAATATGAAAACCTTTGCATTGGAAGAAATTTGTGGAGTTTGCAAGGAAGAAATTCATGGCATTTGATAGGCGGTACAGGTCATTACAGATAGAAATGGAATATGACTAGTTGAGGAAAGTTATTTTAATGGAATAATTTAAGAACAATATTCCCTTGAATATTAAGACTCACCTGAACGAACTTAAAGAGGGCAATGACGAAGAATTAACCCACGAGAAAACTGTTAAATTCTAGTATGGGAATTATGGGTGGAAAGCGGAAATTTGGCCTTAAATACGACCAAAACGCCAGCGTTAGCTTTAAGGATGGGAAAGGTCAAGGTGACAGGGTAGGCTCTCGATTAGAAAAGAAGACAGTTATGAAAGTCATGGAATGCACCTACATGCCACTATTGTCGAAGAAGGTCAGCTAGTAACAGACTGTTGGAATCTCCGTAATGACAGAGAGGGGAATAAACCGGTCGCTCTGGGTAAATGGCAGTTAATCTTGGAGGAAAAAACAAACATGTAGTTTATCTTGAGAGATACTGGGGAGTCACAGTCTCTGATGTTAGGACTCTGCCTAGAGATAGTTCCGTGAACGCTAGTATGTTGATTCAGGGTATTGATGGGAATTATATTCCTGTTCCCTTACACTAAGTTAACCTGAAGTGCGATTGCTCACTGGTGTAGTAACAGTACGGATGGTTGAGACAGTTCCCATTTAGGGTGTGACCCTTTTTTCTAGGCGATGATTTAGTAAATATTCCACCTATCGTATCAGATAAGCCTAACGTTACCTCTGATATTGAAGTTTTAAAGGATGAGTTTCCAGAAGTATTTCCTGCATGTGTAGTAACTAGGCAACAGTCACGCAGAGAGAAACAGGAAAACTACCTTTCTAAAAAAAGTGAGGGATGATACTGGCGCTTGGCTATCAGAAACGTTTTTTGGGGAATCTTAATGGTCATAATGAGTGGCAATTCACCAGACTACCATTTTCAACCGGTCATCAATAGTTAAGGAACAGCAAGATGGTCCTGTTATCAGGGATATTATGGACACCGCATTTTCGAGAAAAGAAGAAGAGGTAGTCCCTCAATCTTTCTATGTGAAGTCTGGTATATGAGGAGGAAGTGGAGACCTGGAAGCCCAGCTAGTGAAAGTTGTTCAGTTTTACACTAGATTGTGGTATACCCGGGCTATCGGAATGACGCGTGGCGCATGTCATCGCGATGGCAGGTCATTTCGAATAAGGCTCATGCTAGAGTTATGCAACATTTTCACCGGCTCAAACTGAACAATGATGTAAGACCTGCCATACATGTCAGAAGGTAGGGAAATCTTAGCAATCTATAAAACCAGCCCCATTAATACCAATTCCGGCATTTGATAAACCATTCAGTAAAGTTTTGGTAGATTGTGTCGGCCCCCTACCCAGGACAAAGTCGGGATATAAATATCTGCTGACGATCCTGGATGTGACCATTACATTTCCTGAAGCAGTTCCTTAGAAATCAATAACTGCCAAGGCAGTAGTACAAGCTTTGCTTCAGTTTTTTCACTTGATATGGCCTCCGCAAAGAGTTTCAATGTGACCAGTTGTCAAATTTGATGTCGGGCCTTTTCGAGGAAGTCATGGGCGAGCTGGGCATTGTCGGGCATTGCAGGTTAGTTTTTCTGAATATTTTTGTATTCACCAGGTTTACCCCACGTTTAGGCGCTTACTCAGTCAGACGTCCACGGTGCTCATCCATTAACATCTGATGAGTTATTTGTTTGAGCTAATCTGTCATCACAGCTCCCGAGCTAGCGTATCTAATTCCGTTTAAGCCGATGCTAGGAGCCGTGTGGATACTTCATATTCTCCAAATGAACAGCTGCAATACATGCGCGGCTGAGATACTAAGGCTACGTCCGAGAATCCACGGTACTTTCGGGTCTTAATGCGAGGTGCCGAGGGATGCTTTCCTGTAGTCATATGGTTGCTTTTAAGTCGCGAAACGTCGTCAGTTGTTTCATCTCTTGTGTATCGCTTCAATTTAGACAACTGAAGTCTACAGACTATCATCGATAGCTACAGGGCTCTTCAGAACTATGAAGAACATGCTGAGATATTGTTCTCGAGTACCCTGACAGTTGGGACAAAGGTATATCATTTTTGTATTGGGACGTGCCCAATTTGTCAACAGGCTTTAACCTATTTAAACTAGTGTATGGACATGAACCCAGAGATCCATTATCTGGCCTGGAGGAACCAAAGTGCCAAACTTTCTGCGCTATCTCTGAAACGACAAAAAATGGAGAGCTGAAACTCCGTGACTTTATAGTTTATCATATTGGGGTCATTTTAAGCCTATTTGCATGACACTCCGAGCAGGGGACCATGGGTAAATTCAAGATGGCGTCCGCGTGGGGTACCAGAAAACTGATTTTTTCATCCTATTTCTTCAAAATTTCTCCTTTTCCGCGATGAAAAGTGGATAAAAACTATTTTATTTCACATCACATTAATATTTACTAATTTATCATTCAGTTTTTGCGGAGAAATTGCATAAATAAAAAAATTCGGAAAATCTGACCGAAAATCGACCAAAAATGCCATTTTTGAAAATGTCATCACTGTGACGTCTTCAAAGCGGCTATCTTGGACTTTTTTTACATTTTCTGGTAGAGCTTGACCCAAGGGTATGGTGTGGTAAGTTTCAGCTCCTTAGCTCAAGGGGTAAGAAAAATAATTAAGGGGGGCCATTTCGACCCCCTCCCCCCAAGGCCAGAAAACGTCCCAAAAAGATGATAAGCGAGGTTTCTTAGTGAGGTTGACGAGACTAACCTCTTGGATTACGTGTCTATCTATCTCTTAGGCATGTGAGGTAGTCAAAGAACATCTGAAGTCTTCTCAAAACGTCATGAAAACCCTATTTGACAGACTTGCCAAGGCAAATTTTGTGATAAATCTGCTGAAAAGTGAGTTTGCTCAGACACAGGTCACTTATCTGGGTAATGTGGTGGGTGAAGGTTAAGTACTACCAAGGTCAAAGCCAATGTGGAATTCCCTGTTTCCAGTTCTGAAAGGGAGTTACTTGGTTAAAAGGGAGTTACAGGAAGTTTGTAGAAAATTTCAGTAACCTTGTTACTCCTCTGAACAATCTTCTGACAAAGAACGTCAAATTTGTTTGATCAGAATCCCTCTGAAATGTGATTCTGAGTAATGAACCCGCATTAACAGCTCCAAGATTTTCCAATCAATCAAGGTAGCAATAGATGGTAGCGACATAGGAGCTGTATAGCTTCAAGAAGATGAAGCTGGGGTAAACAAACCAGCGACTTATTACTCCAAGAAATTCAATAAACATCAACGGGCATATTCCACCAATGAAAAGGAAACGTGAAGTCTTGTATTGGCTTTGCAACATTTTTAAGTGTATGTAACCAGCAGGTCTGGTGATGCAATGGTATATTCTGATCATAATCCATTGGTGTTTTTGGAGAAATTTAAAACCAAGAGTCAAATATCATGAATATAGTTTTGCTGGAGTCTGATGTTACAATCATATGCTTTGAAAATTGTACATATAGCTGGTAGAAAGAAAATAATTGCGGATGAACTGTCAAGAGTATAATTGTAAATTCAAGCGATATGCAAGAGGTGGGGGAAATTGACGTCTGGCGACTAAAATGGAACAATATGACTACAGGAAAGCATCCTTCGGCACCTAACTTTCAGACACGAGAATACGGTGGATTCTCGGACATAGCCTTAGTATCTCAGCCGCGCTGTTATTGCATATGTTCATGTGGAGACTAAGAAGTATCCACACGGCCCCTGGCACCGGCTTAAGCGGAATTAGATACGCTAGCTCGGGAGCTGTGATGACAGATCAGCACTTACTGTAAATTACCTTCATTAGCCACCTACCATTATCTTGTAAAGAAAACTTTACTTCTTTCCTCTTCTTTAAGGGGGAGGTGTTATGTTGAACTCTTGCCTTCCTGTAATTTTTCACTTGTAATTCATTTTATGTTATGTAAATATAGTAGTACATTTTGTTATGTTTTTTGGATAAAGTATTGCCCTGCAGCAGTAAATTGTCAACATGTTTATCCTCTGTGGGAAGGTTCCCGACAGTGATCTCATTCGGCACTGAGTGTAAATTCTATTTTTGGCATAGAACTGTGAAGAATCTCCAGCAAGCTTTTGTGTGATCAGGAAAGCCCTGAAATGGTCCAGACAGTTGTTTACTGCCTCGTGTATGACATCATTTTTTGCAAGTCTCTCTACGGGTATATATTTTAAGGAGTGTTGGTACAGCAAGAAGAGAATTCTTCAGTTTGTGATCCTAAATGATCATACACATTTCGTTAAGTGTCTAATTTAGTCCGCTTTCTTCCTAGCTTATTTGTGTAACTCCTCCCAGTTCATTTATCCTGTGTCCCGACCTGTTGCCCACTCTTTGTGAAATCCACACGTTTCACACTTCACAAAAACAGTACAACTTCTGTAACGATCGACGTCCAATTTTTCGAACAGAGGAACAGCAAAATGGGAATCTCCCAACAATGACAACTTCATAGTGAAATTAAACAAGTCTCCAAGAAGGAATTCTACCCGGCACGTCTGTGCTCCAATAACTAGTAATTCCACATACATGCTTTTGCGTTAAACACTTGTAGACAGTCCTAAAGTTCCTCCACCATGCAGAACTGTATAAACAACTTGGCATTCTGTGATATTGAGAGAGATTGCCTTGAAGCCATCTCAGTGAGGGAGATCGTGAAACTAGTGGAGGAAGTTCAGGACTGTCGACAAGTGAGTGGGTGAATATGAGTTAACGTCGCTTTCAACTATATTTCAGTCATATCACGACGTTGTGTCCTATTCCTTTTCACACCCGGGAACAACTTGGGTGGGGTCCTATTCCTTTTCACACCCGGGAACCCCATGAGTTCCTCAGTTAGTCGCCTCTTACGACAAGATGTCTGAGGAGATGAGGCATATTCTTACCATGACCTGCGGTGTGCACAACGACAGCCCAGGTCAATCCCCGGAAGCCCCACGGGGCCTGTCGACAAGTGTTTAACGCTAGAGCGTTAATGTGGAATTACTAGTTATTGGAGCGAAGTGCTGGTTAAAGTCCCTTGTTGGATACGGCTTAATGGCACTGTGAAGTCGTCGTCGTTGAGAGATTTCCATTGTGCTGTTCCTCTGCTCGGGAAATTGGATTTGGACGTCGATTGTCGCGGTAGTTGAACTATTTTTGTGGAATATAAAAGTTTGTGAAATATAAGTTTGTACCACATTTTGTAGCTGTTTTTATGTTTTGGTTGATTAAAAGTAAAGTTTCCATCAAATGAAAGACCCTAGCAAACAGTGTGGAAAAATAGTTATTGTAATTTTGTACGATTTTATTATACCGAGTAAACTGCCAATAAAGCATGGTATTCTATGGTGGTCTGTTGCAATCATATTTAGGTCCAGTGGCGTCACACTGCCTTAATACATATATTTCAAACAATGTATGCACTTTCCAATGCTTGATTCAAGCTTAAGGTGTGTATATATACTTTGAGTTTCAACACAGACTCACTGTTCCAATGTGCATGTTTCACCAAAATCGGGGAGATGGTAACTCATAAGTGTCAAATCAATTGTCCCCTCCCCCAGCACAT
The DNA here is from genome assembly GCA_036873755.1 of Hanleya hanleyi. NCBI lineage: Eukaryota > Metazoa > Mollusca > Polyplacophora > Lepidopleurida > Hanleyidae > Hanleya > Hanleya hanleyi. The sequence continues at coordinate 67,424 of JAVTVY010050631.1, read as the reverse complement.
ATATGGGTAATTATTTTTTCTAAATTTGTTTGAATACTTTTATTCTATAGTGGAAAGCATGAGCTTTAGTTTGGTGTAAAACATCTATCGTTTTGATTCATCCAATTATAAACAAATGATTATACGTTCCCATACCCCCAATATATTTCTAGGAAATTAGTATCACCACCGCTCACAGTAAAATATGTTCATGTTAGACTAGCGACACAATATGGAGTCAGTGTAGCAAATGCTGCACGAAAACTGGAAAATCGGCACAAGAATTATTTTTACCAGAAATGAAATATGTGATGACTTGGGATACATGTACATTCTTTTTACGTTTTCTATATCTGTGACGAGTGAACTCGATACTGAATTGTGATGAATTTCAACCGGTTAATTAGATAGAATAAATCGTTTTATTGTAAGAAATAAAGCCTCCATCGGCTGTGAAGGTGTTAGTGAAACGAATATATTCGTTGTTACAGAATATGCAGGAAAATACTGAAATGCATATGCATGAGCTGCACAATTAGTTGTGTAAATGTTAAATACTGGGAATGCAAGCATGAATCACAACAATAAAGCGCCAACATTACCACTGGACGATTACATATTCCGCCTAGTCTATAATATTGGGCCCTTCTACGGAGATCTTCATTTAACAAAGAGTCCTACAGTCTACTATAATATTCGGCCCATCTAATTTATACACAATATGGAAGAAGCTCCTGCAAAATACAGAATAATAAAGGCCACCATTCAAATATTGGTATAAGCGATTAATTTCAAGGAGATTTGTTTTTCATTGGTTCTTTTATTTTCATATTTTGCAAAGTCTGAACAAAGTTTTATTTTTTTATCATTGACATATTAAATGCAAATTCAACATGTTGGACAGCCTATTTTTATGTTTTTCGTTAAAAGTTAAGAAAAAAACAGTTGTTTTATTTTTTTATCATTGACATATTAAAAGGTAAAAAAATAATTAAAGTTCATTGAACCTGTTCAAATGCCACTCCTTGCTCAACGTGATCTTTCATACTTTGCTACATGTATTTTAAGAGTTGTGAAATACGCGAGAACAGTCAAATAAACCGGCAAACATGTTCACTCTTGTGCTATTGTACTTTCATTAGCAAAATATGAAAATAAAAGAACCTTGACATTTGACATTTTCCTTGACATTTTCCTGAAATTATTCAGTGGTTAAAATTTCCGTTTACATGTATTTGATGGATATTCCCCAATCAAAATATATAGTGGTGGACTGGTGAAATAAGCCCATTTTCATCAATACATAAATGCTGGTAATATATCCGGAAATCAGCCAGACGATCTACTAATATTGCATTTATGTGTCTTCAATATACACGTGCATGTATGTATACTGTAACAATTGAACGTGAGAAAATTAGGTGATTCTGTGTGAATGTGTTTGCGAGTATGTGTTTGTGCGTGAGATAATCTATATGTACATAAAAATTAATATTTTGTTTTGTTTTTTTGGGGTTTTTTTTTCTCAGTTAAGCCCTGGACATAACCACTGGGCATTTATTTATGCAATTGGCCACGATTTTACAATTTTGCCCTTACATTTCCCCGTGACCTGGGAGTAACAGGGCAGCACGTATTCAATTATTAAACAAAGAAATAATAGGAAAATAAATTACACATATCACATGGAATTAAACTTTTGTTCACAATGTGGCACATGTTGAACAGGTAGCAGAAGTGATGAATTTGATAGTCATGAACTTGTGTTTACCAGATCTCTTCAGAACACGCAGGGTAAATTTGATATCGTTCAGAAAATGGGTGAAATTCTGCTCATTCTCTCCCACTTTGCACTTATAAGTGAAGAATTTAGCTTGCATGTTGAGGTAATTGAGACAATCTTTCTTCTCACTATCTGCAATACCATACAAATAAGATTGCCTATCAACATTAACGTCTAGTAAGGTTTTAATCCAATCAAAATATTTATTTTTGAAGTTTTCAGATTGGGAACAGTCTAGGAAATAATGTGACATATCATCCTCTTTTTGACATTCTGGACAATCTGGAGAGGAAGCAATTTTGATTTTATGCAAATACTTTCATGTGGGGACAATATTGTGAGCAATTTTAAATTGTAGTTGCTTGTGCTTATTTTCAATGGGCAAATCGAAAATAGGAAACAGGCTATGTGTGGTGTCATCTTGATTGGGATAATGAGCAATTTGAAAGCTTAGAATATGTTTATAAAGTAATTTAGTGCTTATTTTAGGGTTACCTAAAAACATGTCTTCAGTTACTTTATAGGGGGTATGTTTAAGTTAACAGATGGTCTTTGGCTATAAATATTGAATAAGTTCTGACCTGTAGCACGTTTTATTGATGTTAACACTTTTTTATATAATCCATATTTAACTTGCATTTTGTACTTTCTGCACAATTCCTGCAGTGTCAAAACTTCTCCATTATCACCCATTACATCTCTGATGTATACTACTCCAGCTTTTACCCATGCATCAATGTATATGGGAGATTTATTTAAAGTAACCTTTCGATTATTCCAAATAATTTCATCATATATGTCTGTATCTGTATTTTGAATATCTGCCCAAAACTGTAGGACCTCTTTATAGAAAACTGGAAGTGACACTTTATTTAAATTGTATACAATGAAGGAAAAGAGTTAGTCCTCCTACACTACTTAATTTTGCATCAAGAATACCTTTCCAGAAACTGTTTTCTTCAGATAAGAAGTATCTGTTCAACCATATTAGTTTAAGGGCCTTATTCATGATTGAGAAGTCAATAGCATTTAAACCACCTGAAATAGGGTGTTTCAAAAGTATTGCTCTCTTGACTTTTTCAGATTTATAGTTCCAGTTGAATCGAAAGAATTCTTTGTTAATTTTGGATATTGTTTTCTTATTAATAGGTATATGGCTAGCTAAGTAAACTAATCGAGACAGTCCCTCTCCTTTAGATAATAATACTCTCCCTAACATAGTTAAATTCCGTTGTGACCATATTTTAAAACGTGTTTGTATGCTCTCAATGGGAGTAGTTGTGTTTTCATCCAATTTTTTCCTATCTCTGAATATTTTAACACCCAAAAATTTGACCCCATCATGTTTAAACTGTAATTTGGGGATAATATCTTGACAAACCTTATCTTGTATTGGCATAATTGTAGATTTCTCCAGATTGAGTTTCAGTCCACTAATACTTTCAACTACAGAGTAAAAATTCAGAGATTTTTCAGCAGATAATATATTTTTCAGTGTCAGTGTTGTATCATCTGCGAAGTAAATACCTTTTGTCTCCACACCATTTATATTAACCCCTTTTATTTCAACATTACTTCTGAAATTGATGTTAATTAATTCCATGCATATGATAAAAATATAGGGAGACAATGGACAGCCCTGGCGGGTACCTTTTGAAATAGGGAACCAGCCGGTAGACACTCCCTTATTAATGACACAACTTTCTATGTTACTATAAAATAATTTCAGCCAGTTTGAAATCTGTGGCCCAAAATTAAATGCTTCAACTGCCTTGTGCATGAATTCCCATTCCACTGAATCAAAGGCTTTCTCAAAGTCTAAAAACAATATAGATACCCAGTCTCGTTATCCTCGTAAGTTTCGAGAAGGTCTAAAATGAATCTGATATTTTCGCCGATGTATCGATGCTTTAGAAACCCAGTTTGAGTTGGGTGGATACTATCATTCAGTACAGTTTTCAGTCTATTTGCAATAGTTTTTGCAGCAATTTTGTAATCTACGTTCAATAGAGATATGGGACGCCAATTACTCAAGTATTGTTTGTCTTTTCCAGGCTTTTCAAGTAGGGTAATGCCCCCCCCCCCCTTCTTTGCGAAGTACTGAGTTCTCCTAAATGGTATGCCTCGATCATTGCACTGAGATAAAGATCTTTAATATCTTCCCAAAACGATTTATAAAATTCGGAAGGGATACCATCACAACCGGGTGATTTATTATCTTTCATACTGAACAAGGCATTTCTACATTCTATTTCGCTTAGCTCACCTTCCAAAAGATCTTTTTCGTGTTCTTCTAGTTTAGGAATGGTGGGGTTTTTGATGAATTGATGAAGCTTATTTTTATCTATACCACTAGAGGTGTACAGTTGTTTATAATATTTTTGAAGTTCACACAAGATTTCTTCATCGTTTGTAACTTTCTCCCCTTCTGCATTCAATAGACAGTTTATTACCTTCTTGCTTCCCTTAGATTTTTCAAGGTTATAAAAATATTTTGTACTTTTTTCTCCCTTTTCCAACCAATTACTTCTAGATCGGATGAAGGAGCCAAAAGCTTTGTTTTCATATAACTCTTCCAACCTCTTTGTTACAATATTGTATTGTTGCAATATTGTATTCCTCAAGCAGGTTATCATCAACAGCTGATTGTAAATGTTGATCTAGGATTGTTATCGTTCGTAAAAAATTAATCTATACAAGGATTTTACCCTTTGCTTGAGTTTCTGTCGACACGAACCATTCAATGAATTAGCGCAGCCGAAAGTTTCACCATCAATGACCTGATACAGATAATATAAGCTATTCACCGCAAACAGGGGCTCCGATACCGGTTGATGGAGTAGCAGCTGCCAATATTCACGAGGAGACCCGGATTTGACGTAGGCGCGCACTGCGCAATAATGCACACATTATCTACTTCAGGGTAGGATATCTGCAGGGAGTTCGTCCTATTGAGAGGCGTGTCACCTTCAGTTGGTGAGGACAGGACATTTTCAGTCTGCGGTTTTGTAGGCCCAGTAAAGAGCAGTAAAGGAATTTCTGATGTTTTAACAGCATCGCCCGTCAGTTTAAGTATGTCATACTTGAGAGTGAACAAGCATATTATGGGATGGAATTTATATACGTATGAAAAGTTGATACAAATAACTGGTTTTAGACTAAAAAATAACCACTTCACAAATGATGAAAGCTAGATCTTGTAGACCATATCGTACAGATAACAGTAGCCTAAATCTAACCTTAAATTTTGCCATGTTTAGGAAAATTGGGCATAATTAAAATATAAGTACGGTACCCATTCATTAATTATTTAAATAAGAAGAAAAGTCTGTTGGTCATCAGCATTCAATGGAAAACGTACAGAAACTTGGAGGACTGGAGCGGGAACATGTTGTTTCTTTAACGTAAACAATATCTTGAAATAAACAAATATTCTGAAATATACATGTGTTATTCAGATTGTTGAGCTATAGATTTAGTTAAAAACATTTCTGTCACATTTCAATTTTGACAAAAGACAAAAAATAATCTTAAATGATGTTCACAAAGGCTTTCATAATCACGTGTTTGAAATAATTTCCAGCTATCCAGTTCTGCAAATCTTACCATATTTCATATCTCGTTAATGAGAAATAACTTAAGTTTTGTCACAAGTAAGATGCTGCGAATTGACAATATTCACAACGTGTTTTGGAAATTGCGATTCAGATCTTGATTGCCGGACTTGAATACGTGTGTAGTTTCATCCGCCATTATTTTTTAAATTCGATATATTTGAACGTTTCTAAAAAAATCAGTAACAACATTTTTTCAAAGCATGACAGGCTAAATAATATCCCTTGGTCGTAAGATTATGGTTATAATAAGGATAGTCGAAATTGAATTGAATTATAATAAGGATAGTCGAAAAAAATGGTTGACTATAGGCCGGTTGCGAGGGGGGGGGGAGTGGGGGGGAGGCAATATGGTCCCCTACCAAACTTTGTGTCCTATTTCCGGAACGCCAAATACTTGAGAGCTGACACTCCATGACTTTGTAGCATACCATATTGGGGTAATTTTGATCCCATTTGGATGATCCTCCGAGCAGAGGATCATGGGTAAATTCAAAATGGCGACCGTGTGGGGTGTAACAGGAAAGTGATGTTTTCGTCATTTTTGTTCAAAATTTCTGCTTTTTCATGAGGAAATTTCTGCTTAGGACCATGAGGCAAAGTGGGCAAAAACTTTTTCATTTCACATCACACAATTACTTACTAATTTATCTTGCAGCTTTTGCCGAGAAATGGCAAAGATAAAATAAATCGAAAAATGTGACCAAAAATGTCTTCTTTAAAAATGACGTCACTGTGACATCGTCACATCTGCCATCTTGGATATTTTACATTTCTGATAGAGCTTGACCCAAGGGTATAGTGTGTTAAGTTTCAGCCCCTAGCTCAAGGGGTAAAGAAATATTTAAGGGGGAGGGAGGCAGATCCCCCCCCCCCCCTCCACCCAAGGCCTGGACAAGCCTCCAAATCCCGAGGCCAGATATAGTTCTCCTCGTACTCCGTTTACTTTATAATACAAACAGACTGCAAAATATACTTTTCATTCGTCCTTTAGTATAACTGTGTGCCTTTCAACAACATGCCCGACATTTAAATCCAGAATTGTACGGGTACTTTGCAGTACCCATACCCCCGCGAGAGCCTTTAAAATATGCAATCCTTTTTCTATTTTTGAAAAGAGATTCCCGAAGTTCTATCCTATCGTATGTTTCAACGAACTGGAATGCAAATTGAATTTATCTGAAATTTTGATGCATGCTACTTATGTGAATAAAGTTTCATCACATGAAAAAACCTCCACGTTATATGACATTGTTACCGGCCGTATATTTGAAAAAAAAGTATTATCATACCCATACTGAATATATATTTTTCACTTGAGTATAAATAAAATGTATATGAGGGTCATTCAAAATGGTTATTAATCCACGAAAAAAGGTTGAATAGCGCGATCAGGGACATTTCTCTATCATTTCAATATACAATTCAAGGTAAACATTCACGAGGGGGACCCATCCATGCACTATCCCCGCAATATAAGATGAACATTCACCAGGAGGACCGTTCTCTTTAACTTCAATATACCGGTACCTATAATGTGAACATTCAACAGGAGGGCCGTTTACTATTGCTTCAGTAAACATATAAAGTCAACATTCACCAGGGGTGCGGTTTTATATATCTTCATTCTGTATATAAGGCGAACATTCACCAGGATGACCTTTATCCATCACCTCAATATACATATCAGGTGAACATTCAACAGGAGGACCGTTATCCATCACTTCAATATACATATCAGGTGAACATTCAACAGGAGGACCGTTATCCATCACCTCAATATACATATCAGGTGAACATTCAACAGGAGGACCGTTATCCATCACCTCAATATACATATCAGGTGAACATTCAACAGGACCGTTATCCATCACCTCAATATACATATCAGGTGAACATTCAACAGGAGGACCGTTATCCATCACCTCAATATACATATCAGGTGAACATTCAACAGGAGGACCGTTATCCATCACCTCAATATACATATCAGGTGAACATTCAACAGGAGGACCGTTATCCATCACCTCAATATACCTATAACGTGAACATTCACCAGGAGGACCGTTCTCTTTAACTTCAATATACCGGTACCTATAATGTGAACATTCAACAGAAGGGCCGTTTACTATTGCTTCAGTAAACATATAAAGTCATCATTCACCAGGGGTGCGGTTTTATATATCTTCATTCTGTATATAAGGCGAACATTCACCAGGAGGACCGTTCGCTACCACTTGAATATACCTATAAGGTTAGCATTCACCAGGGGGACCGTTGTCCAACACCTCAATATATCTATAAGGTGAGCATTCGCCAGGAGGACCGTTCCCTATCACTGCGATTTACATGTTCTCTTTCACTTCAACGTACCTGGGTCATTCTCACGGAAAGGCACATTTTCACTTGGGGAAATATCTCAAAATCAACATCACCAATGACTACAGAATTTGATTTCAACAGAGTCTCCATTGACAAAACTCTTTATAATGCGTACAATAAATGCAGACATTCCGAACAATAAACTTTTCGTAACACTTAACGGTGGAGTTGTCTTCAATCATGTCAGTGGTGTTACACAGGAATGATCAGTATATTGGGCACTAAGAGGACAGAAATAGGAAGATACACACATGCTAGGCAATAGATTGCATGTAACTATGACTAATGATGAAAAAATATTGAAGTTAGGAAAACAAGTTTGTTTTTAATATCCTAATTATGCTACTTAGCTCACCAAAATCAGCCAATTGGACCGCATGTATCAACCATTCATGTAGATTCTGTATAATAAAACCTATATATTCTTGATGCTGACTTGAAACTAATCGAGTTTGTTTCTTTTTCAAAATATGGGACAATTTAAACAAGTTTTTCTGAATTTCTAGACCATTCTTACATCCGTAACACCACTGACAATCCGGTAACACCACTGACCTCGTGTAACACGTACCACTGATTAATTTGTTCACAGACGCAAAAATGCAGTTGCAAGTGAAGAATATTCAGGGGCAAAACAGGTATATGAAAAGCCTTCTGATAAAACTGCTTCTTCTTCTTCAAATAGTTATCTAACTGAAATGGAACACCAGTGACAACCCGGTAACACCAGTGACCTCGAGTAACACCACTGACCTCGTGTAACAACAGTGACCAATTCGTTGCAGCCGTGAGTGAAAGCGATCTAGGGGCAAAACACGTATATGGCAAGACTCCTAACTTAGTATTATTTGGAAGAAAGGTAAATTCAAGTTGTACTGAAATTTGGAGCAAAATCATCATTATTGTCAATGGTGTTACCCTACAAATAGTAACACCACTGACAGGTAACACCACTGACATTTTGGAAGAAATTAATTGTTGCTCCCTCGTATATTGTCGTGACGGTCCAAGAACAATGATTTTGTAATTCATACGCACATTTCTTTATTACCAGTTAATATTTTTACTCGGGAGCCACTACATGTTGATCCTAACATACGCTGAAAATTTGGAGCTAGAAATGACTGAAATACTGAAAAGAGTTTCATAAAACACTTCTTATGGAATCTCAAGTTTACCCGCGCTTGGAAAAGAAGCCGCCTGGTGGCAAATCTTTGTTTCTAATTTAAGCGTTGGCTTTTTGGCTCCGATTTCAGTTACAGTAACACCAATGACCCGAAAACCAGTTACAGACCTTTGCCCATGCCATTTTCACAAGATAATCTGCCCTTGTAAACAATATATTCATATATTGAAAGAACAAATGCAGCTGGTTGCCAAATAGGTAGAATAATGTAGAACAAAAGAATTTCTGGCAACTTTATCGTGGTATCAAGTAGGTCACTACAGCCAGTGACAGGTCTATTTTGCCCTAAATTGAGGGTTCTGGTGAAAATTTACCCGAAACAATCAATTGGGACAGTGCTTGCAATAAGTTATTCGTACTCTACTAAATGAATACTACGAACAATCTGATTTTTTCAGCCATAAGACTGGTTAGAAGAAAAGGAGATGGTATTGTAAGGCAGGGTTTTTGCCCACAGCCGGCCGACTCATAGGAATGTACATTTCTTCTCTCCATCTGTCAATCACGATGCAATGTACAACTTGTCGTCGGCGGCAACTGTCAATCAACGGACTGAATGTTACGGTGAACCATGATCTTCACATATGTTCAGTACCAAGACGTTATTATTTCACCACGTTACAGTCGATTTTGCATGGACGCATTGGAGAATAAATACACAATTTAGGCGAATATATTGCCGTTGTAACAGGTAGCGACTGATCGTTCGATTTCAACGTTCGACTGACCCGTAATGTCCACACGGTATCGTGTCATCGGTAAACAATATTTATTTCACTTTAATTGGTTCATATGATAGCCTAAAATCTTATTTCAGATACGCTGAATGCAATTTTTTTTTTACAAAAATGAGAAAAGATTGAAATAAATTGCCGACGTCACTTTACCCTAGGTCGACCTCCTGGGATTCGAACTGGGTAAAAGAAAATTTCGAGGTGCTTGTGATCTAACGTGCGTATCCACTACACCACGAGATACGAACAACTGTAACAGGCTATTTTGTCACTTTAATCTACTTTTCTACTATGAATCATAACTTTTCATTTTTTAGTATGAAGGACCCCTTGGACCAAAAAGATCTTCCAGCAGTGGAAATATAATATTACCACACAACACCAGGTTAAATGGCGTTCTGGTCCAAGGGGTCCTTCGCGTCTAAATGCGTGTCTGAAGGACTCGATTTAGACCCTTTTTTCACGAAATAGCACAAGCTGTGGATTTCAGTTTCATGTGATAACTATAATCATAACGCAATCGCACTAAAACTTTCACATATTGTGTACTTATATTTTCTCTTGCCGTTACATTAAAAACAAGTATTTTTAGAACATTTTATTTTTTCGATTTCAACCGCACCACGTATAGGCCAAAATCCCGCCTTATCGTACCATCACCTTTGGGTCGAGTGACACGAATTGCGCCTTTCCTTGAGAATGACCCACCTACAAGGTGAACATTCATCAGGAGGATCGTTCTCTTACCCCAATAAACATATAAAGTGAACATTCATCAGGAGGACCGTTCTCTATTACCCCAATAAACATATAAAGTGAACATTCATCAGGAGGACCGTTCTCTATTACCCCAATAAACATATAAAGTGAACATTCATCAGGAGGATCGTTCTCTTACCCCAATAAACATATAAAGTGAACATTCATCAGGAGGACCGTTCTCTATTACCCCAATAAACATATAAAGTGAACATTCATCAGGAGGACCGTTCTCTATTACCCCAATAAACATATAAAGTGAACATTCATCAGGAGGACCGTTCTCTTACCCCAATAAACATATAAAGTGAACATTCATCAGGAAGACCGTTCTCTATTACCCCAATAAACATATAAAGTGAACATTCATCAGGAGGATCGTTCTCTTACCCCAATAAACATATAAAGTGAACATTCATCAGGAAGACCGTTCTCTATTACCCCAATAAACATATAAAGTGAACATTCATCAGGAGGACCGTTCTCTATTACCCCAATAAACATATAAAGTGAACATTCATCAGGAGGACCGTTCTCTATTACCCCAATAAACATATAAAGTGAACATTCATCAGGAGGATCGTTCTCTTACCCCAATAAACATATAAAGTGAACATTCATCAGGAAGACCGTTCTCTATTACCCCAATAAACATATAAAGTGAACATTCATCAGGAGGACCGTTCTCTATTACCCTAATAAACATATAAAGTGAACATTCATCAGGAGGACCGTTCTCTATTACCCAATAAACATATAAAGTGAACATTCATCAGGAGGACCGTTCTCTATTACCCCAATAAACATATAAAGTGAACATTCATCAGGAGGACCGTTCTCTATTACCCCAATAAACATATAAAGTGAACATTCATCAGGAGGACCGTTCTCTATTACCCCAATAAACATATATAAAGTGAACATTCATCAGGAGGACCGTTCTCTATTACCCAATAAACATATAAAGTGAACATTCATCAGGAGGATCGTTCTCTTACCCCAATAAACATATAAAGTGAACATTCATCAGGAGGACCGTTCTCTATTACCCCAATAAACATATAAAGTGAACATTCATCAGGAGGACCGTTCTCTATTACCCCAATAAACATATAAAGTGAACATTCATCAGGAGGACCGTTCTCTATTACCCCAATAAACATATAAAGTGAACATTCATCAGGAAGACCGTTCTCTATTACCCCAATAAACATATAAAGTAAACATAACATTCATCAGGAAGACCGTTCTCTATTACCCCAATAAACATATAAAGTGAACATTCATCAGGAAGACCGTTCTCTATTACCCCAACAAACATATGAAGTGAACATTCATCAGGAGGACCGTTCTCCATTACCCCAATAAACATATAAAGTGAACATTCATCAGGAACACCGTTCTCTATTACCCCAATAAACATATAAAGTGAACATTCATCAGGAGGACCATTCTCTATTGCCCCAATAAACATATAAAGTGAACATTCATCAGGAAGACCGTTCTCTATTACCCCAATAAACATATAAAGTGAACATTCATCAGCAAGACCGTTCCTATTACCGGTACTTAGATATACCTGTTCTCTATTACCTCAAGATACCTGTGAACATTCACCAGGGAGACCATTCTCTATCATTTCGATATGCCGATAACGTGAACATTCACCAGGGGGACCATTCTCTATCATTTCGATATGCCGATAACGTGAACATTCACCAGGAGGGCCGTTCTTAGGCATACTGGGGTGATAGATAACGGTCCTCCTGGTGAATGTTTACCTTATAGGTATACTGAGGTGATAGATAACGGTCCTCCTGTTGAATGTTCACCTGATATGTATACTGAGGTGATAGATAACGGTCCTCCTGTTGAATGTTCACCTGATATGTATATTGAGGTGACGGATAACGGTCCTCCTGTTGAATGTTCACCTGATATGTATATTGAGGTGATGGATAACGGTCCTCCTGTTGAATGTTCACCTGATATGTATATTGAGGTGATGGATAACGGTCCTCCTGTTGAATGTTCACCTGATATGTATATTGAAGTGATGGATAACGGTCCTCCTGTTGAATGTTCACCTGATATGTATATTGAAGTGATGGATAACGGCCCTCCTGTTGAATGTTCACCTGATATGTATATTGAAGTGATGGATAACGGCCCTCCTGTTGAATGTTCACCTGATATGTATATTGAGGTGATGGATAACGGTCCTCCTGTTGAATGTTCACCCGATATGTATATTGAAGTGATGGATAACGGTCCTCCTGTTGAATGTTCACCTGATATCTATATTGAGGTGATGGATAACGGTCCTCCTGGTGAATGTTCACCTGATATGTATATTGAGGTGATGGATAACGGTCCTCCTCGTGAATGTTCATATAGGTATATTAAGAGCATAGGGGATGGGTCTTCCCGGTGAATGTTCATCTTATATTGCGGGGATAGTGCATGCATGGATGGGTCCCCCTCGTGAGTGTTTACCTTGAATTGTATATTGAAATGATAGAGAAATGTCCCTGATCGCGCTATTCAACCTTTTTTCGTGGATTAATAACCATTTTGAATGACCTTCATATACATTTTATTTATACTCAAGTGAAAAATATATATACAGTATGGGTAGGGTAATAATGTTTTTGCTTTTTTCAAATATATGACCGGTAACAATGTCATAAATGTACGGGTTTTTTTTTTTCATGTGATAAAACTTTATTCACATAAGTTGCATGCATCAAAATTTCAGATAAATTCAATTTGCATCCCAGTTCGTTGAAACATACGATATGCTTGAAAGAGGGATCTCTTTTCAAAAATAGAAAAAGGATTACGTATTTCAAAGGATCTCGCGGAGGTATGGGTGCTGCAATTAAAGTACTCGTACAAATTCGGGATTAAATGTCAGGTTTGTTGTCAAAAGGCACGCAGTTAAATTAAAGGACGAATGAAAAGTACATTTTGCAGTCTGTATTATAAAGAAAACGGGGTACGAGGAGAACTATATATTATATTTATTTCGAAATTTGGAAAAGGGTGTGAAACAGTTGCTTGTACATTTTGTACATATCTGCTACACAATGAATATACCCGGCATTGCTCTGTAACGATAGTAGAACTGGCAAATGGCCTATTAACCCTATCTGGCCTGGGGATTTGGGGACCTGTCAAGGCCTTGGGGAGGGGGGGGGGGATCTGACTCCCTCCTCTCTTAAATATTTTCCTTACCCCTTGAGCTAGGGGCTGAAACTTACCACACTATACGCTTGGGTCAAGCTCTATCAGAGATGCAAAAATATCCAAGATGGCCGATGTGATGACATCACAGTGACGTCATTTTCATTTTTTTGTCGATTTTTCTGTCAGATTTTCCGATTTATTTTATCTTTGCCATTTCTCGGCAAAAGCTGCAAGATAAATTAGTAACTAATAGTCATATGATAGATGTGAAATAAAATCGTTTTTGCTCACTTTTCCTCACAGAAAAGCAAAAATTTTGAACAAAAATGACGAAAACATCACTTTCCTGTTACACCCCATACGGTCACAATTTTGAATTTACCCATGATCCTCTGCTCGGAGGGTCATGCAAGTAGGACCAAAATGACCTCAATATGGTGTGCTACAAAGTCATGGAGTGTCAGCTCTCAAGTATTTTGCGTTCCGGAAATGGGAAAGTTTGGTAGGGGACCATAATTGCCTCCCCCCCCCCATCCCACTCCCCCTCCCCCCTCGCAACCGGCCTATAATCAACCATTTTTTTCCAATCAAGAATTCAATTTCGAATATCCTTATTATAACCATAATCTTACGACCAAGGGATATTATTTAGCCTATCATGCGTTGAAAAACATGTTGTTTCTGATTTTTTTTTAGAAAAGTTCAAATATATCGAATTTAAAAAATAATGGCGGAGGAAACTATACACACATATTCAATTCCGGCTTTTTTGATACTATTACTGTGCAATCGACATCTGAATCGCAATTTCCAAAACACGTTGTGAACATTGTATTCGCAGTATCTTACTTGTGACAAAACTTTTTTTTTTCAAAATATCCAGGCAGATAAAAAGTTATTTCTCATTAACTAGATATGAAATATGGTAAGATATGATATCATCAATAAATTATTTGCAGAACTGGATAGCTGCAAATTATTTCAAACATGAAAGCCTTTGTGAACATCATTTAAGATTACCATTTTAATTGAAATTTGATAATTAGAAATGTTTTTAACTGAATCTATAGCACAACAGTACACTCGGAGTACTTACCTAATTTAATATAGGTTCCTATTACAAAGGTTAGACTCTTAAAGAAATATAACCAACTATTTTATTTCGTTGGGGGCGAAAACCTATTATTTTTATTACAATTTGTGAAGCCATGTTTCTCCTTTGACGTCGACGTGGGCGCCGCCATGTTGGTTGTGGGATGACGTGATTGATGACGTCAGCATTCAGGACAACGTCACGGCTAACGCTTGATCCAGGAACGTTCCAACTACGGACATATGAATTACTTTTAATTCGAGGAAAAAACTGGCGCGGCAATTCACACGGGGGTAATTCCTAAAAGGAAAGTGGTTTAGGTTATCTCCGACAACTGAAGAATTCATTCCCCAAGTTTTTCAGCGGAGAATTTCTCGATTCAATTTGGACAAAATTTGAAGCTGAGCAGTAAACTGAAAGAGCGTTCTCTGCAATTATCCAGTGATTTGAGTTGAACGACGATGCCTTTAAGTTCGTAAACATTTTCATGATTACACTTAAAAAACTAAAATCAACTAGAACGGCAGTGGATTTACTGGGTTCCTTCTCGTATGAATTATCGGCATGATCAGCACGATCAACCTTAAGTTTCCATGACGTTGTGACGTTTTTAGATGAGTATAAACTTACTTCCGCTCATCTAAAAACGTCACGCAGTAGTGCAATGGCGGCGCCCAGTGCACGCCGTGGCGAGCAGCAAAATATTCAATATTTCTTTTATTTAGCGTTTTATCAACATAAGTTTTATATAATAAGGTTTGAAATGCGCGTGCTCATAGATATAGTCACACTCAAAAATAAGGTAAGTACTCCTTTAAAACGCAAATGTTACATTTAACATCTAGAGGGTTGGAGGAGAGAAAGCATTTAGAAAGTGTTGTTTCACCACTTTTTAAGTGTTGGATGCAACAGCTTAATATGTTGCATTTAACACTTAAAAGTGGTGAAACAACACTTTCTAAATTTTTTCTGAATTGTTTTTTTTTTGTTTAAGCCCTGGAAGTAGTAGGGGAAGAGTATAGCAGTTATCGCACATCCTCCCAAATGCACATTGCCTCCCAAATGCACATAGCGCTGTCATACGTCATTAACAATTTCTGTTTGTATAAATTAGTGCGTCTGGATATTAATAAATTATATACGTTATAATTTACCTGAATATATATATATTAAAGATCTACATATGGTATTATAAATAAATTCTCCGAATTTATACGATAATCGTTAATAACGATTCAAAACACGGAGTATATTTTAGGTTTTATATCGGTTTTACAAGAAGGGTGTTATTTCGATATATATTTTTATGTAGTATAGATTTATGATATTATTAATAATTTCTCCGAATCTGTACGTTAAGGATTTAAAAACACGGCGTATATTAGGTTACACGAAAAGCGTTATTGTAATTGGTATATAGCGACATTTTGTGTTGAATAATACACCGTACATTTGGTACGGTAAATATCGATTTTAATTTCGCTGTATAGGAGGCGGTCATGATACATAATTATATTGATTCTAGCCCCTGTCAATGCGATGGGGTGTATAGGGGTAACAACTGTGATTGAATAAACAGAAATCGCACGGTTTAAATATAGGGAAGTATCGGCTATAGCCCTCATAACTCGATTGCAATTAGTATATCATAATATTGGGGGTTCGAATGTATATTTACAGACCGATATCGATTTAATTAGGGCAATTATACAATACAATCAACGTATAGCGGGAGTTGAAAGGGTATACCGTGAAATAGATCATTACTTGAGAATCGTTTGTCGAAATATATATACCTCTAATAGAATTCAATTTATATCTTACTTCCGAATGGCGAATTTACTGAAAAATACTATCAAACCTAAAGAATCGTACGTAAGTATTGTAATTTTATTACGATCTACTCGCAGATAATACCGATACGTTTTATTATACGACTTTGTCGATATAACGATGTACATAGCGAACGGCGTTGTAAATGATCGATTATAAATGATTTGAATACAAGGACTACTCACTTTTAATATTTCAACTCTATATTTTTTATAGGCTAACAACTCTACGTGGGCCGGATTCGTACGAGAAAATGCGGACATTTTAGGTAGTTCCGGTTGGCCTAGTTTGGAGACTGTATTAGCCATAGATGGGGTCGTTGAAACACGGCCCGTTTATAATGACGATGATTGGAATCTGAATATAAGAAGTCCGACGACTATTCTCCTAAATAATTCCCCTTCACTTCCGGAGATTAAAACACGTAAATGTGTGGACGAATTATCCGTTTATTCTCGCCCAGAGTTTGCAAAAACTGTAATCAGTCATTAGACGTCGAAGTTTGCGGAAAATGTCGCGTTAGTTTATGCCGAGATTGCGCGTGTTTCGCTCGACAGGTGTCATTCGGGGTTTTTATGTGTCCGAGCTGTTGTAGTTGTGAGTTTTGTCGCTATTGGCGAATGAAGCAATCGAAATAATCAAACCTGTGGACTATTCTTGGACTTGCGTGGATTTTTAGGAACTTTTCATGAACTTTTGGGGACTTCCTCGGACTATTCTTGGACTTGCGTGGATTTTTAGGAACTTTTCATGAACTTTTGGGGACTTCCTCGGACTATTCTTGGACTTGCGTGGATTTTTAGGAACTTTTCATGAACTTTTGGGGACTTCCTCGGACTATTCTTGGACTTGCGTGGATTTTTTAGGAACTTTTCATGAACTTTTAGGGACTATTCTTGGACTATTCTTGGCCTTGTGTGGATTTTAAGAACTTTTCATGAACTTTTGGGAACTTCTTCGGACTATTCTTGGACTTGCGTGGATTTTTTAGGAACTTTTCATGAACTTTTAGGGACTATTCTTGGACTATTCTTGGACTTGCGTGGATTTTTAGGAACTTTTCATGAACTTTTAGGGACTATTCTTGGACTTTTCTTGGACTTGTGTGGATTTTAAGAACTTTTCATGAACTTTTGGGAACTTCCTCGGACTATTCTTGGACTTACGTGGATTTTTAGGAACTTTTCATGAACTTTGGGGACTTCCTCGGACTATTCTTGGACTTGCGTGGATTTTTAGGAACTTTTCATGAACTTTTGTGGAAAACAATAAAGAGCTGCTACACCTATCTGTGAATGGTATGTTTATTATCACTGGATACTTGTTTTAACCGACTATCGCCCATATAAAGTCATATCGAAACGACTCTGGACGGTGGCTGGAGAAAAGAAGAACACAACTTCGGTTGTTAAAGTTCAAAGTTTATATTTATTTATACAAATTAATTTAGTAATGACAGTTTCAAAACGACAATATAACTGAGCAATCCTAGTACCCAAACGTCATTTTCATTTCCAAAACGTTAAACATCGACATTCGGCTAAAGTGATATGACTCGCCAACAAGGGGCGTCGTTTCATACGTCATCATCGGAGTGATCTCCCACTAGTTCCAGTTTTTGTCACCAGGGCAATGAGTGGTCAATACGACCGAACATGGAAAAACCCTGATGTAAGATGAGGACCCGGATGTCAGATGAGGACCCGGATGTAAAACTACAATACCCAGGGAAGTGACCTTTGACCCTGCGCTACTCGGAAGTGACGTTATCGTACGCAGGCACACACACACACACATACATACGCGGTGCACCCACACCCTAGTGTACCCTATGCCCTCCAGTTTATAGGGTACAGGGTGCACCGCGTATGCATGTGTGTGTGTGTGTGCCTGCGTACGATAACGTCACTTCCGAGTAGCGCAGGGTCAAAGGTCACTTCCCTGGGTATTGTAGTTCTACATCCGGGTCCTCATCTTACATCCGGGTCCTCATCTTACATCAGGGTTTTTTTTCCATGTTCGGTCGTATTGACCACTCATTGCCCTGGTGACAAAAACTGGAACTAGTGGGAGATAACTCCGATGATGACGTATGAAACAACGCCCTCTGTTGGCAAATAGAGTCGTATCACTTTAGCCGAATGTCGATGTTTAACTCTATCATTCATCTTTGGTAATTTCGTGAGACTAGTGTGGTACGGTTGTTCCAAAGCAGATATGAGTTCTCAATGCTGTGGATGCTATCGTAAGTTTGCCAATCGCTCCAACATGTTAAAACATCGGAAAACTGGAGCTTGTCCATGCGTCGATAGCGATAGTATGCTCAGACATATTCAATGCAAACACAACCAAGAGACACCACCGAGCCTCGCTATAGGTCCAACAAGTAGAGTAGAGCAACCCTATACGATGACGGTGAGTGAGCCTACGGCGGTCGTATTACCATGCGGAAGGACGTATTACCATGAGGGCGGAAGTATTGTCCATGGGGACGATTTTTCTAGTTCCGGTAGTAATGGTAAAAATACATATACTTCAGGTCAAACTTTTGGCTACCATGGTGATCAAAATGATATCGACGCTACTGACGCCGATGGTGAAGATAATGATGATGACAATGATGGCGATGATAGTGAAGGTAATGACGACGACGCAGATGATGACGGAGAAGTTACGGATGGTGCTGATGACGATAATGATGACACTGCTGGTGACAATGATGACGTCGAGGATGACGAGTGTTTGTGGGATCTCTTCGCGGATGAAGCGATTGATGATCATGAATCCGATATAAACGATCTTGCGGAAGTTTACGAAGAAGGCGGAATGGATGAACCAATTGCGCATCAGATGGCATATGACAAGCTTTTACCTAGAATACAGACGAGGTTCCGAAATATCTACGTCCGTAATTTAAGGTTATGGAGAAAACTACGGAAGCACCCGATTCATCAGAAAGTAATGGCGACTAAGAAACGGATGCGTGAGGAAGACGACTTATCAAACGATGAAGCCGAAGAATCTGCCGTTGAGATGCGTAAATTCTTAATAAACAGACTTTTACCGCGCGAGTACATAAGGCAATCGATCAAACCTGTTGATTAGTTGATTCCGCCACCAGGGCGTACCGTTGCGTTCGTTATCGATATACCCTCAGCTCTTTCACAGGGTTATGGAAATGAAATTGACGTTTGGGTACTAGGATTGCTCAGTTATATTGTCGTTTTGAAACTGTCATTACTAAATTAATTTGTATAAATAAATATAAACTTTGAACTTTAACAACCGAAGTTGTGTTCTTCTTCTTCCCAGCCACCGTCCAGATATGGGCGATAGTCGGTTAAAACGGGTATCCAGTAGTCCAAGAATAGTCCGAGGAAGTTCCCAAAAGTTCATGAAAAGTTCTTAAAATCCACACAAGTCCAAGAATAGTCCATGAATAGTCCCTAAAAGTTCATGAAAAGTTCCTAAAAAATCCACACAAGACCAAGAATAGTCCGAGGAAGTCCCCAAAGTTCATGAAAAGTTCCTAAAAATCCACGCAAGCCCAAGAATAGTCCGAGGAAGTCCCCAAAAGTTCATGAAAAGTTCCTAAAAATCCACGCAAGTCCAAGAATAGTCCGAGGAAGTCCCCAAAAGTTCATGAAAAGTTTCTAAAAATCCACGCAAGTCCAAGAATAGTCCGAGGAAGTCCCCAAAAGTTCATGAAAAGTTCCTAAAAATCCACGCAAGTCCAAGAATAGTCCAAGAATAGTCCCTAAAAGTTCATGAAAAGTTCCTAAAAATCCACGCAAGTCCAAGAATAGTCCGAGGAAGTCCCCAAAAGTTCATGAAGAGTTCCTAAAAATCCACGCAAGTCCAAGAATAATCACAGGTTTTGATTATTTCGATTGCTTCATTCGCCAATAGCGGCAAAACTCACAACTACAACAGCTCGGACACATAAAAACCCCGAATGACACCTGTCGAGCGAAATACGCGCAATCTCGGCATAAACTAACGCAACATTTTCCGCAAACTTCGACGTCTAATGACTGATTACAGTTTTTGCAAACTCTGGGCGAGAATAAACGGGATAATTCGTCCACACATTTACGTGTTTTAATCTCCGGAAGTGAAGGGGAATTATTTAGGAGAATAGTCGTCGGACTTCTTATATTCAGATTCCAATCATCGTCATTATAAACGGGCCGTGTTTCAACGACCCCATCTATGGCGAATACAGTCTCCAAACTAGGCCAACCGGAACTACCTAAAATGTCCGCATTTTCTCGTACGAATCCGGCCCACGTAGAGTTGTTAGCCTATAAAAAATATAGAGTTGAAATATTAAAAGTGAGTAGTCCTTGTATTCAAATCATTTATAATCGATCATTTACAACGCCGTTCGCTATGTACATCGTTATATCGACAAAGTCGTATAATAAAACGTATCGGTATTATCTGCGAGTAGATCGTAATAAAATTACAATACTTACGTACGATTCTTTAGGTTTGATAGTATTTTTCAGTAAATTCGCCATTCGGAAGTAAGATATAAATTGAATTCTATTAGAGGTATATATATTTCGACAAACGATTCTCAAGTAATGATCTATTTCACGGTATACCCTTTCAACTCCCGCTATACGTTGATTGTATTGTATAATTGCCCTAATTAAATCGATATCGGTCTGTAAATATAAACACTTGAACCCCCAATATTATCATATACTAATTGCAATCGAGTTATGAGGGCTATAGCCGATACTTCCCTATATTTAAACCGTGCGATTTCTGTTTATTCAATCACAGCTGTTACCCCTATAAACCCCTTCGCATTGACAGGGGCTAGAATCAATACAATTATGTATCATGACCGCCTCCTATACAGCGAAATTAGAATCGATATTTACCGTACCAAATGTACGGTGTATTATTCAACACAAAATGTCGCTATATACCAATTACAATAACGCTTTTCGTGTAACCTAATATACGCCGTGTTTTTAAATCCTTAACGTACAGATTCGGAGAAATTATTAATAATATCATAAATCTATACTACATAAAAATATATATCGAAATAACACCCTTCTTGTAAAACCGATATAAAACCTAAAATATACTCCGTGTTTTGAATCGTTATTAACGATTATCGTATAAATTCGGAGAATTTATTTATAATACCATATGTAGATCTTTAATATATATATATTCAGGTAAATTATAACGTATATAATTTATTAATATCCAGACGCACTAATTTATACAAACAGAAATTGTTAATGACGTATGACAGCGCTATGTGCATTTGGGAGGCAATGTGCATTTGGGAGGATGTGCGATAACTGCTATACTCTTCCCCTACTACTCCTGGAACAAACCATTGGGCATTTATTCGTTGTTCTGGCTACGATTTTACAATACTACCCTTACAATTCCCACGTAGGCCCAGCTGGGTGGCAAAAATTATGTATATACAAGAGATGTACATGAAATGGCTAACACCTTACATGTCATATTTCATCTATTTGCGGAATGCTAAAAGAAAAGAAATATATATACCCCCCCAATCCTCTTCCAACAAAGACAACTAATATAAACATTCCCAGTAAATTTATGCTAATAACTCCCCCCCCCCCCTATTAAATTAATCCCCGAAATAAGACAGGCACCAGCAGACGAAGTATTCAACACCAAAGAACAAATGGTAACAAGAAAAATAAAAAGAAATCGGCGCTAAGAATGAAAATGATTGACGACAGAGCTGTAATTTCTGGGTGGCTGGACACTCGTAGAGATAGGTTGGTGTACGTGCAGAATAGATTCAGATTCATTTTATTGTATAAAACGCCTCATCGAGGCCGTATACAAATTTAACAAGAGGAATACCAATAAACAGCTGTCAAGATCAACATATTATACAAGATGTTTAGGCCTAATGTCCTATGACACCAGAGAGAAACATCTGGCGGACGAAGAAGTCTAGTAGTATATCTTGTTGCATTGTTGCTTAATACTGCCGCAAGCAGCTGGGCAGAATTATCGTCCATACATCGTGGAGATCTTTCCGGCCCTGCTGGTGAATACGGTCCAGCTGGTGAACGTGCCTGCTCGTGAATGTAGGCTGGCCAGTACTGTTGGGTTGATGGCCCTGTTAACTGCTGTGGCTGCAAGCCAGAGGACTGTCTGAGGACTGTCTGTCTGTCTTTTTGCATCCGGATCCCTAATGTACCAGGAAATGAAGTAGAATGCCTATTCGCTCATTTCTCTGTGTCTTGTATATCAACAGAAATCCCTGCGGAGCAATATCTATGATGTGGTTTGAATTACTAAAAGGTTCCGTGAAATACTATCTTAATCACCCGTATACACACTACCAAGAGGGCATTTAAGATCACATCTTCTCTTTTCTTAATTTCAAAATAGCCTCAGATATAATGCTAATGGGTGTTACGGACTGACACAAGAGATATATACTTCGGGCGATATTTTTCTCGCTGAAGGAGATCTGCTCATGATCTCGAGAATGTATCATACATTTCTTCGGGACGAGAAGAGCAAATAGTAGAGACAGATATTTCTTCTGCAGCGCTATATATTGATTTACCGACATAATATTTTGTATATTCGGCGCATAACGTGACTGGAGAAGATTCGCCCGTGTAGACCAAATATCCCATGATAATGGATAGAGAACTCTGAGAAACTTATCCTGCGAGTGTTGGAAACCGAAGGTGAAGTTTGCGATGGGCATGACGGAAGAGAGAGGTGATTTCAAGTTATTCCTCGCCGATCCTCGGATATTCTTATTCCTGGCATACCTGGTGACTATCGGTTCTGCTCGTCTGTGCTCCAGTGACGGGGAATTTTCTTGTCAAATACCTATAAGTTCCTGCTGTTTCACAATCCATGATAGCCTCAATTTAACTCTACCAGTCGAAGCGTTCGCGAATACAAGCATATCACATTTAGAGCTGATCAACATCCAAGCGCGTGATATTGAATGCGATGTACTGACTAATCTGAACAGAACGTTAACTCGCTTAGATGTGTCAACGTTTTCGTTCCATGATGGACGAGTTTTCCCCAGCTGTATTCTGAACAGTGTTACCATGCTCCATACTTTCCACATCGATAACTGTAACCTTAAACACCTGGAAGCCGACCTTTTGCTGAGACTACCACTGCGATCCGTCAAAATCCGAAGATGTGGACTAGAATACTTTATTCCACCAATCATGCCAATAGAGTTTCTGAAAGGAACAAGTCTTCTTTTATTTGTGGATCTGGCAAACAACAATTTGACGGACAGAGTCTGGGATATCCTTTCCATGTGTATTAAGTTGAGACAAATCTACCTTCATTTTAACTCTCTCACTACCATACCAAGGTCTGCACTAGCAAATTTGGCCGACCTTGTTAAACTTGACCTGAGTAACAATAACATTGTGGCAGCGAATTCCTTTCTCTATCCCAATGTGATGTTACGGTATCTCGATCTGACCAACAATGACATGTCGTCGATGGACAACGGAACTTTTTCTGGAAGGAAGATACTGAAGCTTCGCCTATCACAAACACAAAGTCTGCTTTCATTTACAGATGTGCAGGTATCACACTTGAGCATGGTGTCATCAAACATCTCCCGCATCCCAGACCAAGCCTTTTATGGCATCTCGGGAATAGAACGGCTTTCTTTGCCAAACAATCAACTCAACGAAACAAACTGGCTAAATCCTGTCTTGTGCAGTTCTCTAAAGGAGCTTGATATTTCGGCAAACATTTTTCAAATGTTTCCGGCCGGGTATTTTTGCGAGAACATATTGTACAGTCGAAGCATATCCCTAACCCTCAACCGGAATAGATTAGAGATAGTCGACATGTCTCAGATCAGAATCTCGTTTGCTTCTTTTAAACTCAACAATATATCACTCGTAATTAACCCGAACGCGGGTTCCCGCAACCATGCTATACTTTATTTCAAAGACAACGATTTGACAGAAATGCCACCAGTTTTATTTAAGGTTATGGGGCCAACATTTAAAGGCACTCTGGATTTATCACTGAACAGGCTTACAAATTTACCAGCAATAGTTTTTGAGATAGATCAGATGAGATCGGGAGAGGAATTCCAGTCGCCGATCCTCTTTCTTCTTTCAAATAATAACCGCTTACCAGCATGGAAAAAGTTAGATATACAGGTTCGCGCCGATTCACAAGATACTGGTGATTCTCGCAAAGTGAAAGTGATGTTGTCCCTCGTGAATAATAGCATTTCTTCTTTTCCTCCTTGTGAGGTTCTCATAGACGACGTTTACCATATAACATATCTGCGACTGTCCTACAATAACATTCGTCACATGGTGTGGGATTCTTGTCGATATGACGTCATCTTGTCCGTCCTGGATCTGTCTTACAACGATATGGAAACGTTTACTGTGTCCTCATGGATTTCAAACTGGGAAGTATATCGTCTGTCACTGCGTGGGAATAGACTAACATTTCTGCAGAATGATTTCTTTTGTATTGTTACATTCGTATCTAAACTCGATCTACAAGACAATAGACTGATTACATTGCCAGAAATATGTTTTCCTGCACCAACTGGTCGGTTCGACTCGGTCCTCTTATTGGGGAATCCACTGGAATGTTCATGTAAAGTGATCTTTCTAATGGATTCTGTGCATGACAACATCACGTGCTCTCGTGTTACAGTGGATGGTAAAACCCCCGTGTTTGGTAAGGAATTCTGGGCAGTGCATTGTATGGCGGTGACATCAGAAATAGAAACACCAAATACTAGAGGAAATGGGGTTGATATAAATTTGGTTGGCAGCTCGAAATTTTCATTCACGACATTGTCCGTATTCTTAGGACTTTCGTTCTGCCGTATTGAGACATAGAATATGACTCTTGTAGATTGAAACCTAACTGATATCATAATTTGTGGATCTTGGTCAATCTTCAAACATGAGATACTGTTTTTAATAGAACACTTTCTCTGCTGGTTTCAGACCTTGGGAAGCTCCTTCGATATAAATATAAATATAAGAAGCTTGCTTTTTGAATGTCATCTTTCGCGTTAGTTCTTGAATAAAAGCGTCAGATCTCACATTCCATAGCCAGCGTCGTACAAAAATAATTAAGCTCCCCGTCGACAATCAAAGATGTTTTCATTACTTGTGGCATCTACCGTTCATCAAGTTAAAAACTGAAGCTAAATCAGTTTCACTGAAGAGCATGTACATGTAGCTGAGATATTGCTGAACGCGACGTTACATTTGACATAGAATACTAATTACGAATATCATGTAACCTAGATGTAACCTCTCTCTCTCTCTCTCTCTCTCCGAATCAGAATTTATATGTTGAAAGCTGGATAATTTAACAACATTCTTATATTTCATGTTTTTGTCTTCCGTCACATAGCCAGATCCAACTTGCAACATCCTGTCTTCATCCACATAGACAGAGACGGCAAGCAAATTCAATGACAACAAGTGAGAAATGACTACATTGTAGTCAAAACCTGCGGCAGTGGCAATAATACAGTGAAAGACATATCAGCGGAGGTAGTGGTAATTGTAGAAAAAAGCGCCATCTGCCAGTGTTTCTATGCCAAGGGAGGTAATTTTCAACTTGTAACCCACAATTGTAGGGATTGCGTAATAGTTCTGATACCATATATATATATTCACTTTCCCCATTCAAAATCCGACGATTTTGACTCGGCCGTGCCGTCTATACTGAATTGACAGACGAACTCACCATGATCGCTTTGGCAATGTTTTGGTACAAATATCGTGTATGCCAAGTTTCAAAACATTCGGTTCAGTCGTTGCTTTTTGCAAATCAAAAAGGTTTTCAAATATTTGGAAATCCAAATTTCGAGGATTTAGTCATAGCGCGAAAATCTGCGCTCTTCAGTCTCCCTTCTCGCTTAATTTGCTGATCAAAATGGAAAATTTATATTTCCTTCAAAGTTATTTTTCAGGTCTATCACTTCGATCTGTGAAACTACGGAATGGGATTTAAGGCTTTATCGAACTGTCCAAGAGGCATAATGACACTTTTTCACTATTCAAATTGAGGCCTGTTACAGTCTTGATATTCGATTAAAATAATTAATTAGGTTTCTGCATTTACGTTCGTTATCATCTGCGAACTAAATTCCTTGCCACTCTTTTCCACGCAGCAAGTCAATACCAAGACATGGTTTGCTTCTTCTATATAAATGATTAACTATTTCATTCTTAGGAAATATCATCTCATCTGACATGTTCGGCCAAGCCTTTTCGAAGGTTGCTAATTTTATTAATTTCTTTTCTTTAAAATCAAATTCTGCAAACAAGAAACATTTCTAGTCAGTATCTATGGATATCTTCCTATACTCAATTTGCGAATATGTTTGTCATTCCGAAGGTGATTCAAGTGCGAAGTTTCGGGGCTAGTTCACTAAACAAGGTCTGTGTGTAAGAGAATGATGTCGAATTCTCGTTATTATCTTTTGATACATCAAATTGTTGCATTCGCGAAAATGACTGCCAAGTTAAAGTCAATGCGAAAGGTATCTAAGTATCAAAATCAAACTCGAAAACCCCTCCAGGAAAACAAAGGCCCTAGCTTTTGGCCACGAGGTCAACATCGTTTTTATGGCCAGTATCTGCTATATATGACGTAAACTGATTGACAAAGTAACGTAAATTTTGTATAGAACCAGTAAATTCTAGCAGAAATGGGCTCCGACTTGAGAGAATGATGTCAAATGTAATATGTTTCTGCGCATTGTCTGCTGATACACATAAGTATTGAATTTACGGAAGTGATTAATGCTATTCTAAAGGGATTCTGAGTGCGGAAGAGGACGGGAACATCAATACCAGCGAATCAAGGCCCTGGCTTGCGAGAATGAGGATAGAGAGGCTGTGTTCTGAAAGAGAATCATTCAAAATAGCTATTTGCCAAATGTCATGCAACCGAAAGTGCACAATATAACTGCACGACTGCGAGGTATTGTTCGCGCACAGGGGTGTCCAACTCATTAAATACTACATAGTCATTTCTGTCTATTCGAAGTGGGCTACCATTTGAAATTGTCCGGTAATGAGTGAGTCCATCTGAATCCTTTCGTCGGCAAAATAAGCATTCAAGATTTTATTGTACAAACACCAGTCAAATTACAAGCGTCTAGTCCGTCATTCATAATCCAGCCGTCGTCCATTAGAGAATATCCGCGTCCATAATCCAAAGACCTATTCCAGGCAGAGTACAAAATTTTAAGAGGAATACAACTAGAGAAACAATGGAACAGTGACATGAATATTAATATTTATATATATGATATATCTGAGAGATATGTTATATCTGAGTGTTACCGTTGATATTAGAACCTTGATTTTTGGCATTAAAGTGCATCAGGGGACTGTTACCAGCATGTTTCGAGCTGACCTACTTTTGATGAAAATTTCTGGTGATTTTTGATTAAAATCACTGGTGAATCTAACTTGAGCCGTGCCCATCTTAATATAGGCAGGATTTCAACTGGGGGCCAAGAGTTCAGCGTGCGTCAGAGTCCTAATGCCTACCCTACTTCTTATGTCCTGTGACGTTATTCACACTGGGCATGAAGGTGCATTAGGGGACTGTTGCCAGCATGTTTCGAGTGGACCTACTTTTGATGAAAATTTCTGGTGATTTTTGATTAAAATCACTGGTGATTCTAACTTGGGCCGTGCCCATCTTAATATTGGCAGGATTTCAACTGGGGGTCCAAGAGTTCAGTGCGTGTCGGAGTCCTAATGCCTACCCTACTTCGTAGGTCCTTTGACGTTATTCACACTATTCTCATATATAATAATTAACGAAGCAATAATTCATTCCACCGCATATAGTTGCAAATGAATTCAAACGCGCTTGAAGACAGTGTTGTCATGTGAGATCGGAGATTGAAAAGAAAAGTGTGGCAGAGATCACACTCTCTTAGCGCATGCGCATTTCAAAAAGTCACAAGAACAACAAGAACAAGAACAAGAACAACAACGCGAGCCTCCCGTAGACCTGCGTGCCGCAGGTAAAAACGAGCAATATGGTGAATAGAGTAAATCTCGCGTGAAACTTTTACAGATTTTATTTCCCTTCGCCATTACCCAGAGATCAAGTCAATTACTTTGTCTGCAGACAAAGATCGATACTAATCAAAACAAATGTTCCCACTACATATTATCCCCCACACGCTATACAAAATGAATCGACGTTAAACACGGACATTCGCTGACAGATATGAGCCACTTCATGTCCACTGTATTGACCGGAACATCAGGGTTAGCTTCTCTGTCAAATCGGGAAGTGGGCCATTTCCGTTATTCAACCAGCGATTGAACAAGTCTATAAAACAGCTGTGCCAGAGATCATTATGTATCGCGGACATAGGCGATCAATCATTGCAAAATTGATCAGGAATATCTAACACTGGCCAAATATGGACAACCACTTCTTGCATGAGATACGAGCGATAGCAATAAAAGAGTTTCCGTAAAGCATGTTTGAACACTGATTTCTAGATCCCGTTGGAAGTATAAAGTCGTAAATTCTTTACTTTATATTCATATACCGACGTCATCACTGTCGATTGAACAATGTCTGTGAAGCAAGCAATATTTTATACGTTAGGTTTTGTCACGCTTGTCACGAGTGATATATATATCTTCTAACGTCCTTTTCGCGATGAATTAAACAATGGTACTGTGGGTATATTTTGGTGTGTCAGTGGTAGTTTCGCATACTCTACGTTTATTTGAATATGTAGTCTGGTATTTAGTGTTAAGGGAAATGCCGCAATATATTTTACTAATGGAGTACACCATTTTAGGAGAGACAAAAGTAACAAATACACTGATAGCGTAATACGCCTCTGTTAGTACACAAAACGAGTTTGAGAAAGACAATTTTTTGCAAAACTTCGGTAATAACTTCTCACATATTGAACAAATGAAGACAGAAAAGATGATAAAGGAGTTGACGGGCGAAGCGATATGGTTAGCACATAAATCTCGGGTCTATATAGTCATGAATGTATATTAAGGATCATAACGGCCGAATATCGGAATTTATTAACTTATTTGAGGAAAGAATACAGGAAAGTTCATTTCTGGGACATAAATGTTTATGGATGGACGCAGGCCTGACAGATGACCGATAGAAGCTCGGACATTGAGCGAGAGACTATTCTATGATTACTGGGAAATTCCAGTGACAGCCGGTCGGACTGGTGGTAATTATAGAGCATTCACACAAGGCGAACAGAAGCTGATCACACTGAGGTATGCCTATATAATCGCCACATACCGAATGTTCTAGGGAAATGATGTGGACGACGACCAAGCTGAACTGACCATGCTCCAGGAAAATTTAATTTTCCAAATGCTCATTCTCGAGTCCCGCGTTGTGGAGTACGAATTACCCAGAAGTGGGAAGATCCCAGTTTTATTAACCGTGTTTATCGGATAGATCTTTACTTATCGATAATTTTGTTTCATTGGGATGGTTCTGTCTTCTTCTCTTTCTCAGCTATATCACGAAATATTAAAATCACTGGAATAATTATCTCTGAAACAGAGACAAAATGGTTTACATAACAAAAATGTGATCTCGCGTCGTGCTTCAAATTATTAGTTAGGTCCTCTGTGATTAGTAACATCGCTTTTGAGAATTGAATTCACAACCACATTCATGCAATTAACATGGAACATCCAACTATAGATGAATACAGGAAGCTGGTTACAATTGTATGGTCACGTTGGGTCGGGTTTTCATACACATTTGGAATCGGTAC
This sequence comes from Hanleya hanleyi, assembly GCA_036873755.1. Taxonomy (NCBI): domain Eukaryota; kingdom Metazoa; phylum Mollusca; class Polyplacophora; order Lepidopleurida; family Hanleyidae; genus Hanleya; species Hanleya hanleyi. The sequence goes on along the minus strand of JAVTVY010050631.1, from coordinate 37,056 downwards.
TATCATACGAAAAAGGTCTTTCGATATTTTGAAGTGGAAATTGTTTTATGAACGACGGCTGAATATTGAATGTCGGATCTGACGCAACACCACAACTTTGTATCAAGCCTTTGTATCCATATGTTGGTTGCAGGTGTTACTTCAAATGATCCAACCCTGATTCTTCAGGCCGATCTATGATATGTATAATTGCCTAATTTTTCGTCTTGACCCAACACAGCTCTCCAACGAGCTCTTTCAATAAGATAGATGTATACGCTGCGAAAATAAGCAAGCCCAGTCCCAGGTGAAGAAAGTTGGAGATGCTCTCTGGCTGCCATTACGGATGGTCTGGGAACCCCAGAAGTAAATGTAAATCGGTTTTAAGGCCCGATTAAGCTCTCTCTCTCTCTCTCTCTCTCTCTCTCTCTCAGAATATATATGCTAATGGCTGGATAATTTAACAACATTTTCATATTTAATGTTTCTCTCGTCCGTCACAATGTCAGATCCGGAATTCAGCAGCCTGTCTTCATCCATAAAAGCGGAGACGGTAAGAAAATTCAATCACAACGAGCAATATCGAGGATAGAGTAAATCTCGCGTGAACGTTTTACACAGATTTTATTTCCCTTCGCCATTACCCAGAGATCAAGTCAATTACTTTGTCGGCGGACAAAGATCAATAGTAATCAAAACAAATGTTCCCAGTACATATTATCCTCAACACGCTATACAAAATGAAACGACGTTAAACACGGACATTCGCGGACAGATATGAGCCACTTTATGTCCACTGTATTGACCGGGATATCAGGGTTATCTTCTCTGTCAAATCGGGAAGTGGGCCATTTCCATTATTCAACCAGCAATTGAACAAGTCTATAAAACAGCTCTCCCAGAGATAATTATGTATCGCGGACATAAGCGATGAATCATTACCAAATTGATAAGGAATATCTAGTCTGGACAACAATGAACAACCATTTATTGCATGAAATACGAGCGATAGCAATAAAAGGGGTTCGGTAAATGATGATTGAACACTGATTTCTAGATCCCGTTCGAAGTATCTCGTAACGTGTTACTCTCCGATACTTTTTATTCGTATATCGACGTCGTCACTGTCAATAAGGAAGTCTCCAAACTGTAATGGTAAGAGTATTTGCTCCTGTCCGCCAGTGGGCGTTTGAGTCGGGTAGGACAAAACCTATACAATGTATCGCTCTTGTAGCAATGTTGTATTGTGACGTCATGCGACAATCGGATATAACGACGGCATCCTGACGTAAAACAAAGGGTATTACGCTTTATCTAATGACGTCGTTGGCGTTACAATAGAAAATGTCGTCTTGAACGTGGATATGTGCAAATACAAAATATTAAATTGACAAGGGTGATCTGTCATGCCACCCAGCTCAATTTTGAAGTTCTTGGAAATGCCGTTTGCTCAATTTATGTCACTATTTCAGGCCGCCCTATCTCTTTACATGTTATCCAGTCCACATTTTGTCCCCCCTGACTCGAGCGCCTACTAGCGGGCAAGGGCAAATTACTCGTACACGGACAGTTCGGAGACTCCGCTATTGAACAACGTCTGTGAAGTAAACAATATTTTATACGTTCGGTTTTGTCACATTTACCACAAGTGATATATCTTCTAACGCCCTTTTCTCGATGAGAGAGAGAGAGAGAATTAAGGTTTAACGTCGCGTACACCAATATTTCAGCTATATAGCGACGATCAAACAAAACGACGATCAAACTCGGTAAACTAATGCATTAAAAACATGTACATACATTAAAATTTATACAACAAACCGATCTCTTTCAAATAATCTAAAACACAATCTTCTTTTACTCGACTAAAAAAATCTTCCAAAGTAGCTGCTCGATAATAGTTATCTCTTACAATCTTAAAATCACTTAAACAATGATGTTGTGTGTATGTATTAGTGTGTCAGTGATAGTTTCGAATACGTTCCGTTCATTTGACTATGTGGCCTGGTATTTAGTGTTAAGGGAATCGTCTCATTATTTCACTGATGAAGTACGTCATTTTAGGAGAGTCGGAAGTAACAAATACACTGATAGCGTAATACGCCTCTGCTAGTACACAAAACGAGTTTGAGAAAGAAAATTATCTGCAAAACTTCGGTAATAACTTCTAACATAATGAACAAATGGAGACAGAAAAGATGATAAATCCTGTCACGAATGTATATTTAAGGATCATGGCGGCCGAATATCGAAATTCATTATTAACTTATTGTGGGACATACATGTTTATGGATGGACGTAGGCCTGACAGATGACCGATAGAAGCTCGGACAATGAGCGAGAGACTATTCTGTGATTACTGGGAGATTCCAGTGACAGCCGGTCGGGCCGGTCGGGCCGGTCGTGATTATAGAGCATTCACACAAGGCGAACAGAAGCTGATCACACTGCGGTATGCATATATAATCGCCACATACCGAATGTTCTAGGCAAAAGATGTGGACCAAGGCGAACTGACCATGCTCCCGGAAAATTTAATTTTCCAAATGCTCATTCTCGAGTCCCGCGTTGTGGAGTACGAATTACCCGGAAGTGAGAAAATTCAATCACAACGCCCAGTTTTATTAACCGTGTTTATCGGATAGATCTTTAGTTATCGATAATTTTGCTTCATTGGGATGGTTCTGTCTTCTCCTTTTTCTCAGCTATATCACGAAATATTAAAATCACTGGAATAATTATCTCTGAAACAGAGACAAAATGGTTTACATAACAAAAATGTGATCTCGCGTCGTGCTTCAAATTATTAGTTAGGTCCTCTGTGATTGGTAACATCACTTTTGAGAATTGAATTCAGAACCGCATTTATGCAATTAACATGGAACATCCAACTATAGATGAATGCAGCAAGCTGGTTACAATTGTATGGTCACGGTGGGTCGCGTTTCCATACACATTTGGAATTGGTGCTGTCATACGAAAAATATCTTCCGATATTTTGAAGCGAAAATTGTTCTGTGAACGACGGCTGAATATTGAATTTCAGACCTGACACATGCTATTTACTAGAACACCACAACTTTGTAACATTCATATGCAACCATAGGTCTTACTTCAAATGATCCAAACCGGATTCTTCAGACCTATCTACGATATGTATAATTGTCTAATTTTGTTAATTCGTCTTGACCCAACACAGCTCTTCAACGAACTTTTTCAAGAAGATGAATATATACGGTGCGAAAATAAGTCCCAGGTGAAGAAAGTTTGAGATGCACTCTGACTGCCCATGGGAATGGTCCGGGAACCCTAGAACAGTGACAATGGTTTGCTATTTATGACCTAAATTTTGTTACCCGACGTAATTGTCTCTCTCAATTCCACCATTTCCTGATGTTTTGGGCCAACATGTCACTGTAACTGAATCCATAGCTATCATGGCAAAATTTTAGTGAAGAACTTCAAATCGTTAAAAATTTAAGGAACTAAATAACCAAAGAGGAGGAGGAGAATCTGTAGCCCAAAGACAGTAGAAATACAAGTAAGGGAAACGATATCAAGTCAACCAGATTCTGGTTGATAAATTTGTAACAGACCAGTTAAATTGTCGTTTTGTATATTAGATATCTTAACCGTAGCACACCTCGGCGACATGAAGGCTGTCCCAGCCTGGCGGGAGGGAGCATCTTAGCCCCCAATACCTATGTATTTTCGTTATGCCATGGGACAGAGGCTGAAAGAATTAAAAGATTTTCGTGTCTATTGAAGCCATTTGTTCCGCCTCTACATTTGGGCCAATTTCCCTTTCTTATTATTATTTATCGATATTTTTGCCCAAAAACTAACTAATATAATGGATATGATTGATATGGTATAATTAGTTTTGACAAAATAATTTACATTTATGCCCGTTTAGGCAAGAAAATTACAAAAAAGGGAGAGGAAAAAGAACGCGACTTCTGAGGACACTCCGTGTCCACCATTTTTAATTATCACATGATCCTTGGAAATAAATATTAATACTTGTAAGCAAATAGTCTACAAATGACACCAAAAAGATTCTCGCAAAACTCAAAAAGTTTCAGCTCATTGTTCTCTTTGTTACGGAGTAGCGGTTAAATGATTGGTCGGGAGTCGGATCGCTGCTATCTTCGAAGCAATCAGGCAACCACTAATCATAGTCACACACGTATGATCACCAGACAAATACCGACCGTTTTGAGACAATAATGCAACTGTACCCCATGTGAACTGACCACGCCACCCGCTTTTCATATATTTTGGACTTGTGTCATTGAGAAATAGCCAAAGCGCTGCGGATAAATGAAGTGAAACTGACTAATTTACGCCCATCATGATCTGTTTGTTTATGTTATCGACCAGCTCAGTGGTATTATGTTCCGAAATATCGTGTCGTGTCAGTTTCTGAACCTGGGTTTTCGTTCGACCTGCTTATATCAGATGATATTTGTCGTTTAACAGAAGATGTCTTTGCGCATATATCTCACACGGAGTTCCTATAGCTGAGATGGCAGATATAGGTATTTGAAATATTGTCCATATTTATTGACAATCCGTATTGCGTTAGGTTATGACTGTAACTGTAACACGTATGCTCTTGCCTTGATATATTATATATGAATATATTACAACTTGCCTTGACATTAAACCAAATCCCCACTCCATTCAAATCTGCTGGAAGTATATACGGTGAATACAATAGGCTCTAATCTAGGGGCACTATGATTGAGGCGGTTTTCTCCATTCGGAGGAACTCTAGATATCAGTGGGAAAACACTACAGAAATAAGCCTCGTGAAGGAGCATTCAGGTTTTGCAGTGCGACTACTAAATTGTCCTAGAATCGTGAGACCTAACAGAATGTCGGATCTTCAACCTTTGGTGAAACTCAGGTGGCACTGGTGCTGATCTGTCGTCCCCCTGAATTACTCGAGGTCGATATTTGCCATGTCAAGACAAGTGCACGACAAAGAATTACGAGAAATTTTCCTTGCCATTTATATCTCCCTCTTGCCTTGTTCTGGAGTTTGGATTGATACATAGACGTTCATTATCCGTGCCCTGCCTCTCACATAGATATTGATGAACACACGCTTTGTAGATCGAATCCTGCAGCTATTCCTGCGTTAGCAAACATTCTGTAGAAACATGATTTCAACAAAGGATTGTGTCATTTCAAATTAACAAGTAATACTATGTTTTCTAGATGGTCATGCCGCACATCCTGAAGATAAGATAATCTAACCTGCGTCGATAGTCCTGGTAGATTCCTGCCTACACCAAAGAACACCAAAGTTGCCCGAAAAAAAAATCCGATTAGTGAGCCCGTATACGGATGAGCATATAATTTCAGTACGTAGCTTTATAGTGTAGTACGTAATGGTGATGGGAACATAAATGGACACGTTTTACCACTGAATAGATAGTTTCAGGATACAGATTGAACCCTCCAACGACCGATAATTATGCATATGCTGGTTCTAACCAATACGAAACTTGCAGAAAACTCGTGATAAGATAGTTTTGTCTTCATCCTTGATGCTATCGAAAAGTCGCTATGTGGTCTCAAAATCTTATTTGCGGCCATCCTTCCCGGACCATCCCCCTGTGAATATCAATATAGCTTTGATGATATCTCGCGTTTCAAAATATCTTCAACCGGTCATTGGCTGGAAGGGATGGAGGATTCTTACACTTTCTCTAAACCCTTGAGATTAAACCCTTACAGCCTTATATTTCCTCGCCGTACAAATATCTTCTTAGAAGCATCATTTGATGAGTATTGGTGGGTTAAAACGAATCGAACTGGATAACTAAACTGCAGAGGGTACAGTTTGATAATGGCATGTTCCCTTGGTACTAATGCTGGTCAGACGATACCCGATTGGCATGTTAAACACAAAGTTCTGCCGAGGCCAACTCTCAACTTCAAACTTTCAACTTCTTCATGGCAACATTTACATCTTGATGCCTTGTCGTATTCTACTCTTCCTTCGAAGTAGCAACTCTGTCCGTGCTGCTCAGCATCGAATTATTGATTTCGAAACTCCGACGTAAGGAGATATTTGTCAAGTCTCATTCAAGTTCAATATACAATATACAAAAGCTTCTACGGATACCAGGTATAAGTGAAGGACGAGCATTTCATCATCCCACTCCTACTATTGCATCATTTCAGGATTCACTTGGCCAATTGTCCATCAAGTAAAATATCGATACATCACCCAATACATGTAATGAACACTCGACACGATTTGCCCGCATCCAATTCTTGCATTCGCCTCAGTTTTCATATATTACTCAATAACAAATTCACATTAATTACATGTGTGTGGCGAATATATGTGTGTATGGTATACGATCTGTGGTTGTGTGCCTTGCGTGAATTCTCTATTATTATCTGGCAGAGCTCCACTGGAGTCTTCCAATAATCATAGTGCAGTCTCTCGCTCAATGTCCGATCTTCCCTCAGTCATCTGTCAGAAAAGCAGATGTATGTCCCATGAATGAACTTTCCTCCAATGTGTCCGATTCTATGGGTTAACCAAAAACCCGATATTCGACCATAATATAGTATGGCTATTAGTCTTAATATCCATTCATGATTATAGGTCCAAGTTTTATCAACTGAAGTTCCATATCGAGTCGTTACATCGCCCAACCACGTCTTTGTCATTTCAAATCTTCAATTTCAGGATGTGCTTTATTCTCTGGGCCAAAATGAAAAAGGGGTCTTGGGTTTTTTTTACGGCGATGTTTAGTTCTGTTTAACTGTTTCATTTTATACACATCTAGCATACAACTCCGTCATTCAATATTCAGTCGCCGTCCATTGAAGAATTTCCGCGTCCATTATCCAAAGACCTACTTCATATAATAAAATTAGCATCAAATTAAAAGGATAAATCATAGTATAGGCTAATTTCCTGCAAGACAGAAGCGGTCAACAGTTTTCAATGATGCCAGCAAGACATCATGATGTTTCAAAAATATCAAATCCGTATCGCTGATCAGTATTATTAATCCATGATCGTTATCTAGAGTTAAGCGGAATCAGACACAAGTTATGAAAGGTGCCGCCATGGATCTGGCACGCTACTCTCGTATTTTGCTCTCAGCATGCGATATATATCGCCAAATTTGAGAAACTCCGAGTGAAGGCGCTTGATGATATAGCCCTGTTTTACAAGTTTCTCCAATAATGTTTTGTGAGGTTGATTAAAATCGTCACATTTAACACGGGATCTAGCAAATGCTATTGGGCGAGATATGTATACGCCATATGCAGACCAACTGTAAACTTCAGTGAACCTTCATGGGTTATGTCCTTACATAAATGTTTAACCATGGCTAAGTTTTTTAATGCTCTCATATTATACTTTCTCCGAAGTTTCGGAATTGTCCAATATTAGAACAGCATTCTTTTTAATACAGGCTGTCTAGTCCGTCCTTCAATATTCAGCCGTGGTCCATTAACGAATTTACACGTCCATTATCCAAAGCCATAATACGCAAACCAGCATTAGCAACAATCATAGTATACAAAAGCATAGACTACATTGTAGTTTCCTGAACAGAGAAGCGGTCAACAGTTTCAATGGTGCCGGCAAAATATCATGATGTTCCATATATCCTATCCGTATCGCTATCCGTATTTTTAATCCATATTATTTTTTGTATATCTAATAGCTAATCAGTTTGGTCACAGCTAAACCTTTACTTGATCATCAGTGTACATGTACAACATCATGTTGAAAACATGAAACCCTCATGACCGCGATACTGAATACCGGAAAAGGCACTCTTCCTGATTTGACAGAAAAGATAAACTGGGATTTCGGTCAATATAGCGACATAACGTGACTCACATCAGTCGAAGAATATCTGTGTTTAACGTCGCTACATCGAGTTCATTTTTATATGGCGTTTGCAGGGTAATTTATGGAACATGTAGATACATTTGTTCGGAGTAATGCTGATCTTTGTCTACGGCCAAAGTAACTGACGTGATTTCTGGTTAATGGAAATGGAAATTTAAATCTGGGCAAATCTCGCTCAACATTGCCTCTCGTCGGTATTGCTCGCTGTGATATTTTTCTGCAGTCAGTCTACCATATATAAATGGTATATATCATGGTTTTCACGCCCCGAAGATTCCAGGCACCGAGAATCTGGGTGGCTTTGTAAAATATTTGGATCAGTTATCTTATTTTTAATACATGTTTTGGCATCCTCTCATATATCACGCCAAATATTGTTCTAATGGTTACAATTAAGGATCATTTATCTTCCATGAATAAAGCCTAGTCGCCTAATTTAGAACTACCCCCATACAGTGAGCATAGGCCAATGTGACAAGTGCTACCCAAAGTGATACAGACTGTCAGTGCTTGAAATCACAGGGGCGTGAAATCTATGATATCGGCACTTTGTACATTGATAACGGATTTGTGCAATGGGTTATTTAACACATGGCGTTGGACAGCCTGATATCTCCAACGTAACATTAGGCGTTCAGAAGTGGACCAGGTGTTCTGCTAGTTCAGAAGTGGACGACGTGGCAGTGGAACAGTCGTTTTCAGTGATCTTGGGAATGTCATTATCTCTTAGTTTGAATTTTGATATTTCGTTGATTGAACTAAATTTATAAACATTCATTAAGAATCAGATCGACATCCAATGTTCATCCGTCGTCCATACAAGGATTTTCGCGCGACGATAATCGAACGATCCATTTCATATGACAGTTGGTACCAAATTCCAATGTGTATGAAACGAAGATAACAAATAGTGTCCATGAGACCACGTTGAAGATCTGAACCTATCTTGGGACTTGGACCGGATTGACCGCAACAAACAAATTTGTATATGTCCAAAAACAAAAAAGTTAAATGCATTCACTGCGCTTTCGATAATCCTGTGCTAAGTACAACGTACCACATTCCGCTTTGCTCGATAGGTCATGTGATTATGTTCTTGGGAAGCAAGAGAAATGGAGCGAATGTGACCATGTGCCAATCAATTTCATATGGTCACTACATGTAGGTCTGCCGCGGCCATGCCACGTCTTTATTAATCCATCAAATTCACATTAGTAGCACTGTGCCGTTTACTGGTATTAGCCTAATATCTCAATGTGACCGATTTTCCCGGAATGCGCTACATGTATGCCCCCAGCGCTTCACAATTGGACATCTGTTTAGGCTGGCATAGAAGAGAGCAAGGCCATCATCACGATGGGCAATCAAGGGAGGAAGGTGAACTTTCTGCTTCATGTTCCATGAAATGTGAATGTTTTCATTTTCAAATTTAATGAGATTTATCAATTAATCATTCATTCTTTATATATGTTAAATCCTGATTAACTCTCATACATATTCCCGGTGTGACACAGTCCCAAAGTTAGACAACCCACACACATCAGATACCCAGACCTGCGAGTGTGAAAGTTTTCATTTTCAATTTTAGTTAGATTAATTAATTAATCATGCATTTACTATATATTTCATATTCTGATTAACGACCATACATACGGTGTTGGCAATTTAGACAATCCACATAAATACGACACCCAGACCTGCAAGAGAGTGGTCCCAAGAGAGATGGTGTAAGCGCTTAATTTTTTTGTCGTTTACAGGATAGTGTAGAAAGTTTGGTGGGAGACATGATGACCTCTAGGTCTGGTAGGATAAAGGGGAGGAAAATTAACGCCTAAAATTGGAGAAGTCCGGCGTTTGCTGGGAATATATGCGTCTAGTCCGTCATTCTATATTCAACCGTAGTCCATTTAAGAATTTCCGTGCCATATTCCAAAGACGCAATTCATATAACAGCATTATGGAAATAAAAAGGGTATACATGTAGGCTAGATTCCTACAAGAGGGATGCGGTCAACACCTTTTAATAATGTTGGCAAAACATCACGACGTATCAAATCTGTATCGCTGATCAGAATTCTTAATCCATATGATTAACTAAAGACAATATTTTTGAATCTACGAGAATGCTCAACATGTGAAGAGGAATAGTGGTACTATCATTATTGGGAGACAGTGTTGATAACCTGTCGAATCGCGGTTATCTTCAGATGACTCACCCAAGGCCCACAACTACTTGTCATAGTCACACACATATAATTGCCAGAGGGATACCGACAGTTTGAACGTATAATGTGGACGGTGTTCAATATGAACTGACCCAATCTAGGTAAACTAAGATAGTAAATCAGGGGAATACCATCTAAACGTAACCCTATGAAAACTTCGTGCGAAATTTTCGCCGATATTCTGCGAGATCCCATGATAAGCCAATCACGACCATTTCTGACTTTTCTCTCTGACAATGATTGACGTTTATTTCACTGAGATTAACATCTTCGCGCGGCACAATATTTTGATATTTTCTACCCCCTACCAAAGCCCGATTTTTCGGTGGGAGTAAACTCTTTGATCTTCACGGTTTATCGTCTGGAAATAATTTTTATATATTGATCCACTTGATACCGTGTGTAATTACTGTGGGCGTGATTTCAACAAGCTAGCCACCTGAATGGCTAACAATTGTAGTTTCAGATTCGCATGAGATTTATATAGGGCTGAATTCAGATATAATATTCCGTGATATTATATGTTAGTTTACTGAGATTGGAACTGACCATGCTTCCAGATTTTCTCATCATTATGCATTGTGTTACCGACTGATTACCGAAAGGAGTGGAACGGGCTAATTCACATCCCGAGTCATCTGATCTGTTTAACGATGTATCTATAGACCAGCTCAGTATTAGTAAACATGAAACTTGCAATGCACCGAGAGCCTCTCGGCCTTGGATGAGGAACAAGCCGTTTATGACAACAAGTAATTGCTGGCAAATTGACAGTTTGAACTAGTGACCCAGGAAAAATAGGCCTGCCGTTTTCGTAGGCTTCTTTTCCGTGACCTCGTGCATCTGTGATGTTTAGTGCTCCTGTACATTCTTGAGATATGGTGGTTAACTCCAAAACACAGATGAATATAATGTCCGTATAGTGCTAATTTCCCAATGCCAAGTTTGGCTGAAGCTAAATACCACATATTTGTTCAGTGTGCCTGGGCCTTATCATTCTTGGGTTACGGTATTCGAAAACCAGTTGGTGACAAAATGAACAACTTTGACCCAGTGACGCCAGAAAATAGATCAATCTCATATATTAATAAACTTTTATGAACATATGCAATGTGTCATAGGCAGCCCATGACGATTGCTGATATTGTCTGGTTTGAGACCGCTCACCCGTAGTCTGATTAGTTAGCCGAAACTTTTGCGGCTGACAAACGTAAGAAGTTGATGACATATGTTTGCGTGGGGAACACTAACTTAATAGCATGGAGATCAAAGTGCAAAGCTGATATTCATGTCAGAGTTTCAGAACTCGTATTTTCGCGTGACGTACCTATATTAGCTTAGATTTGTGTTACTTTTGGCAATGAAGTCATGTTATAGAAGTTGTCTTGGGGTATAGATCTCACACCCAGTTCCAATAGCTGAGTTGATAGTTATAGGTATTTAAAACCTTTTCTATGTGCATTGACAATCAGTGTAGTGTTTGGTAACGATTGTAACTGTAAAACTTATGCCCTTGCCTAATCAAATACGCTGGAAGCTTATACGTTGAATATCGTGGGTCATAATCTAGGGACACTGATGGAGGCGGCCACGGGGTACCAGGGAAGTGATGTTTTCGCCAGTTTTCTTCACAATTCCTGCTTTTCTGCAAGGAAAAGTGGCTACTAAATATCTTAGAATTCCGAGATCTAATAAAATGTGGGCTTTTCGTGAATCTCGCATGGCAACTGATACCTGAGGTAAGATTATCACTTGTGCTGATCTGTACTGCCCTCATTGGTTCTCAAGTTACCATGGCTCTGCGTTACTTGAGATCGATATTTACCATGGCATGGCAAAGAATCATCAGAAATATAGTCTCTGCCATTACAATATACCTTTTCCCTAGTATTGTAGCACGGTATAATATGTAGAATTGTATTATCCGAGGACTGCACCCCATGTAGCTATTGATAAACACATGCTTTGTAGATCGAATCCTGTAGCTATTCGTGTGATAGCAAACATTCTGTAGAAACATGATTCAAACAAAATGAGACTGTCGTCTTCAAATTAGAAGGTGTGTGTTCTAGACGGTCATGCCACAAATCCTGAATAGCTGTAGGGTACGATTACAAGCGTCTTGTCCGTCCTTGACTATTCACCCGTCGTCCATTAAAGAATCTCTGCGTCAATAATCCAAATACCTATTTCATACAACACCATTAGCACCAAATTAAGAAAACAACACTCATAGTATACAAAACATAGGCTAGTTTCCCGCAAGAGAGAAACGGGCAACAGTTTTCATTGATGCCAACAATCAGAAATATCTAATCCGTATCGCTGATTGTGCTTGGTCATATGAACACCATGAGGATCATGAAGTAAATGGGTTCATTCGGTTCCTAGTCCCGGGTTAAGCGAAATTAGACACAAGTTACGAAATGTAACGCCATAGATCATGCACGCTACGCTCATATTTTGCTATCAGCATGCGATATGTATCGCCAAATTTGATAAAGTTTGAGTGGAGGCGCTTGACTGTCTAACGTATCTCAATAGTGTTGGAATTTTCGTGCCAACACCAAAGGATCCCGAGTTGCCTAAAAATTATTCTGATCAGTAATCCCCGTATATGGCTGAGAAAACTAATTACAGTACATAGTTTAGTACGCAGTGGTGATGGAAACGTATATCGACACTTGTTAATACTGACTAGATAGTTTCAGAATAAAGACTGAACTCTTCATCGACCGATACTTATGCACGAAAATGCACTATTCTGCAAAGGTGACAAACGTGCAGCAAACCCGTTATAATATATATTTGTCATTCTTGATGCTTTAGTGATGTATCTATCTGGTCTCAAAATCTTATTTCTGCCCATCCTTCTCGGACCATCCCCCGATGAATACCAAAAATGCTTTGCTGATATCTCTCGTTTCAAAAAGCTTTCACCCGGTAATTGACTGGGTGAGGTGGAGGATTCGTACACTGTCCCAAATCTCTTGAGACTGATACAATCTTATTTCCGCACCGTACAAGTATCGTCTTGCTGAGTGTTGGTGGGTTAAATTGAATCGAACTGGACAACTATACATTTTGTTGTCAGCGTGTTCAATCTGTAGAGTGCAAGGTACGCTTTGTTGATGGTATGTTCTCTCGGACGGTACCCATTTGGCCTGTTAAACAAAACAGTCCACCGGGGCCAACCCGTGGCAAATTTTCAACTTCTTCATGGCGCCTTATTTTTTTGTCTTGGCTCCTGGCCGTAGCAGGTAAATGGTGCTACCTTCCACCGTTCATCTGAAGTAACAACTGTACCAGGGCAACTATAGTGATGCTCTGCATGGAATTATTGTTTTCTCTTGAAACTCAGGCAACGTTTATATACATGAAGATTTTCTTAATACCTGTTTACGATCAATATCCAAGAGCTTCTACACATATCGGATATACATGTATATGGAGAACGATGAATATTGTGTCAGTTTAGGCATAAAGTAACTAATACTTGTTAGCTGGCCGTGTGCAAAAGTTACTCAAAGAAGTATTAGCATATAAGCATGATCTGGCTCCTGGTTGGTTAATAAGTGGTGACCGATCTGCTAGTTGGAAAACTGGTGATAAATTCGTGATTGATATTTGAAAATGTCACATAACTCGAGTCTCTATTTTCAACGTTCTGCTCATATTTCTTTCGCTCCTGTTTCGGGGAGCATTCTGTGCGGACCTGTTTAAAGATGGTCGCGCCCATGAGAATGTGTGTTTCTCCGATATTTACTGGTGAAAAATATGGTTCCATACCGTCCCAGCGATATCAAATAATTAGAGTTTAATTATGGTATGAAACTACTGCTGGCACGAATTCAGCAAAATCGCTTCTCGTGTTTGTGATATGGGTATTTAACCCGTCTGGGTATAGGTGGGATATTTAGTACATGCTAACCTCTAGGATCTGTTGGTCAATTGACCATCAAGTAAAATATCGATGTATCACTCAATAATGTGATGAACGGTGCATACGATTTATCCGATTCCACTTCATGTATTCGGACCAGTTTTTAATATCACTCATCATCATCAGGCCAAAGCCTTAAGCCCGGCGCACACGAGAGCTATCAGCTGAGCTGACCGCCTCAATTGCCTGTCAGCTCAGGGGCTAGCTCTCGTGTGCGGGCAGTTTTTGTTGAGTTTTTGGCCTCGCGAGGCCGGGGAAAAAATATCAAACTTGTTTGATAATTTCGCCTCGCGAGGCCAAATCCTCAGCATGTGCGGCGAACGCAAGCCAACAGCTCAGCAGTTTTCTTGGACCGGCCAATGAATCGCATGTTATTTTCACGCGATTCATACGCACGACTCTTCAAAATGGTCTTGAAGGAGACGTTATGCGGGAACTGAAATCGATTTCGTGAAACTTTTGTTCACCGTGTGCGCTGAAATCACACGAAAGCTAGCCCCTGAGCTGGCAGGCAATTGAGGCCGTTAGCTCAGCTGATAGTTCTCGTGTGCGCCGGGCTTTACTAATAACAGTACAATCCCAGTAAGTAGGCTCGGGTGAATGGTGAGAATTTGTTAAATTGAATTCCCTGGTATCATAGTCAGATCATATTGGACACAGTCTTTATTATACGTTCAAACAGTCGGTATGGATCTGTCGATTATATGAATGTCTTGTGTGAATTCTATATAATTCCCGGTGGTCTGGCAGGCTTCCACCGGACTCTCCCAATAATCATAGAATAGTCTCTCGTTCAATGTCCGAGCTTCCATCAGTGATCTGCCAGACCAGCGTCCATCCATAAACATTTATGTCCCAGAAATGAACTTTCCTGCATTCTATTCAGATATAGATTAGGCCTAATAATAAATTCCGATATTCGGCCATAATGTAGTGTGGCTATTAGCCTTGATATCCATTCATAATTATAGGCCCAAGTTTTATGTGCTGAAATTCCATATCGTTTCGTTTCATCGACTTTAGTCTGTGGACCAAAATGGAGAAGCGGTCCTGGTTTTCCTTTAGCCTTTACATGATAGTTAGTTACGCTTAAAAGCTCATACTATCGATGTACACATTTAGCCTATGTACCCACATCATCTTGAGTGGAAAATCAAGAACTATTTAAACTTTCATGGGTCATGTCTTTAAATCATTAACAATGGCATTTTATGGCACTCCCAGTTACATTCCTTGATAGATTAAAAATGATCAAAAATATTACAACGCCTAGAAACCTTTGGATACAATTAGCAACGACAAATCCATAAACGACGAAAATGTTTTTGTTGTGCTAAAAGGCGAAACTACTCTGTAGTTATTAAGATAGCATTGCATTTTTCGATTAGTTTGAACCGCACTTTCACGTACCGTAATTTGGGCAGTAACGGGAGCATGGAATGACATTCTCTCAATCTGAATCAACAACAGATAACGCATGTTTAATTTGTTTGAAGGATAGCACATGGCGGACACATTTCAACCACTGATAAAGTTATCAAAATGATATTTGTCAAATGAAACAATGGCGCATAACTTCAGCTTGATCTCTTTGACCTCAACCTACGATCGAGTTTGATCCAAAAGTCATGCTTTTCAATTCAAAATCCAGCTTAAGTTAACAGAAGATTGTTCCAAAATTCCTCATTAGCATCATATAATTGAGAAATAATACGATTATACTCTCTCTGTGACATCAAGCAGATGATTCTATTCTCCAAATCGTCCTGCACATTCTGATATCGAGTTCCGCGCATTTGGGATTGGGTCGATGAGGTCAGCCAATAGCTGTCAAATCTGGTTTTGATTTAATGAGATATCAACTTGCAGTGTGTCAGATTAAATTTGGATCGATATTTTTTATCTGTTCCCATTCTTTTGATAATGTGTCAAATTGATCATTATTCCAAACAGTGTTTCCGTCGCTTCATAGCTGGCATAACGTAGGTTCCTGACGACATCACGATGGTCAACCAAGTGAGGATATTGAACTTTCTGCTTTATAGTCCATAAATTAAAATGTTCATTTTCAAATTTAGTGAGATTTATTAATTAATTATTAGTTTAATTTAGATGCTAAATTCTGATAAATGAGCATGCATGTTTATACAGTGCTAACTCAGGCACATTGTAATCAACACACAGATATATATATATAGGGAGCTTAGAACAGCCAGCGTTAAAATGCATGGCCCCAAGATATGACTGTCAGTTTGTTTTAATCTAAGAGCGACTTAATTTGATCTACAAATCTTGCTTTCAGATTTCAAGATACCGGTCTTAGTTAAGAGGGAATGGTACCAAACAATTTTTCTAGCAATCAACTGCCCCAAAATTCGTCATTAACAGCACAGAAAGATTGATAATGAATATCAATATTCTGTTTGTAGGATAGTGTTACTCTATTACTTCTTATTTTAAACTGAGAAACAGTGTCATGAATTGTGACTAAATCACCATTTTGTAGACTAAGCCAATTCAGTCACCTGTAGACTTTGCGAAGTCGAATGTTATATTAAACCCAGAGCTGCAGAGTGCAAGGTAGACTTTGTTATTGCCATATTCTCTTAGCATTATTGTCGGTTGGACGGTACCCATTTGACCTGTTAAACAGAAAAGTTAAATTTTCAATTTCTTCATGGCGCCATTTTTCGTCTTGGCGCCTGGCCCTAGCAGGTAGATGTTGCTACCTTCTATCACCATTCACCTGAAGTAACAACTGTAACAGGGCAGGTAGAGTGATGCTGTGCATGGAATTATTTTTTTCTCTTGAAACTTGGGCAACGTTTATATACTCGAAGATTTTGTTAATTCCTGTTCACGATCAATATCCAAAAGCTTCTACACCTATCAGATATATATGAAGAACGAGAATTTGTTATGTTCTTGCGTCAGTTTATGAACTGTTGGCCAATTGTCCATCGAGTAAAATATCGATGCATCATTCACTCAGTAATGCGATGAACACTCGACACGATTTGTCCGATTTCACTTCATGTGCTCGTACCAGTTTTTAATATGACTCCACAACATGATACCAAAGCCATACTAATTACATTATGATCCAAGATAGCATGCTGGGGCGAAGAGAGTTTGTCAAATTGATATGATATGATATGTTTATTGCAGGAATAAGCCTGAAAGGCTTTTCTCCCATAGTGTTGGTGCTGGCTTGGGAGCCCGAACAGATGATACATGTATAAATCAAACAATTAAGCAATAAGAGTAATATACATGATGTAGAGATAAGAAAATACACAAGTTCGTTAAGCAAAATTAGTAGTCCTTCATCCCAAACAGAAAAAGGGGCTTATTTTGGGATGAACCTCAACCCACGGTATAGAAAATTTTCACTGTGATTTTTTGTTAGAGCTTACATAGGCGCATCCTTCTAGGGTGGGTGGACAGTCTGAAACATGGGTAGGTATTGAGCTAGAGGCAGTTATAGCAGATCACGATAAGTTTCAATAAACAAAAAAATAGGGGGTAGGGGTGACAAATTACAATATATTTCCACCTCTGCTTCTTCAGATGTTACATGTAAGGTATCATTATGAAGATATCTGTGTGTGCTATCATTCTATGGAAAGTCTGTTTTGATTGGTCAATCATCGTCCCATATATAGGTCAGTAGGTCATTTCCTTTAATTCAAAACGAGAATTACGGAGTGTCTTCCCATTTGTCAGCTGTATACGCAGGATATTACATCAATATAAACATTGAATAGCTGAACATTCTCTGGGTACCAGTTACAGTTTTTAACGAAATAATTTTAGCATCGGCCCACAAATAGTTCTTCGCGAGATTGTTCACATATCAATACATCTATGATAAACATGGAAATTAGGGGGTACATCACATTAGATGTATACCAACATCTCTTGAGTCAAATATTACAATTAAGATATCATTGTGAAGATAATTTAATTGGCTATCTCTACAATGTACGAACACGTCCATTGGCTGGTACCAGTTATGTAGGTCGGTAGGTCACCGTACTACTGGGCTAGTATCACTTCCACTGAATATAGCGTGAATGTGTCAGCTCTCGAATATTATGAATAGTGCATTTTAGTGCATCTGGTCCCCAGCGGACCAGACGCTTGTAATTTTAAATAAAGCACATATACAAATATAGCAAGATTATATAGACGAATATCTTGACCGATAGCTGTAGCCTTTATTTCATGCATCAAATCATTTCATAAATCCCCAATATAAACTTCATGGGAAGTAGTTCGGCAAACATCTACTCGGCCCAACGAAAACCAGCATGCGCAGTACAGTGGATCGTGTCCAAATACATGTATACGTTATTTTCCGAGTTGAGCCTACCCGGATGAGAATGTAACAGCGCCATCTGTTCACAATTATACAGCGGCATGTTAGCATGAGAGTATAACAGCGCCATCTGTTCAAATTTGATAGCGAGCTCTCACTTCACGCATATCAGTTGGAAGTACCTGTAGTTATCGATATATCTAGAGCAAATATTGTCAGGGAAATGTTTTTTCAAGGTTGTGAAATTGTTCTTCCTTTTCTTTAATTTCGTTCGTTTCATCACTGGATGCATGTTAAGTCTCCATAGCCCTACTTGAACACACAATCATGATTACTGAAACTCGCCCATGTATGGGGAACACAGGCGAGTGAAATAACACACATATGACCTGAACACAATCATTATACTTGTTGATATAAATATAATCTATCTTCTTACACGGTTTTGATCTGTCTTTGCCAATGAACTACTAGTTTGTTTAGTGAGACCACTTCCACAAATATGGCTTCAAATATGTACCAGCCGCCGAGTAAGATATACACAAACTGGACTAAATGTATAAAATGTCAGAAAGATACATTGGAAACACTTAGTGTTGCTACAGTGGACGCAATTGACTTTTTCTGGGCAGCTGTGAAAACCAAACAGGATGATATTTTTATAAGACTTCAAGGCGAATCGCTTTCTGAGAAAGAAATCGTGTGGCACAAAACCTGTTACAAGAATTACACGCACAAAACGTCTTTGGCACCGTTTTTAGCAAGTCCAATAGAAGGTCTATTAGATACTCAATCGAGCACTAGAGGTGCAAGTGGTGGACTTGACTTCACTCGTTGTCTCTTTTGTAAATGTAAAAAAAGGAAAGGCGATACCCAGCTCATCATGGTTAGAAGCTTTGGTTTTCAGGAATCACTGTCTAACGCAGCAAAGGCAAGATCAGATCATGTTATGCTTGCACGAATCGCTATGTCCGGCAATGACCTCGTGGCGGCAGATGCACGATACCACAAGGGGTGTCATAGTGCTTATCTTAGTGAGAGAAACATAAAAGCAAGCTTGAACAAAGCCGTAGAAGATGACAAAAAGGATTCTTCAATACAAGAATCCTCATTTCAGAATATGCTTCCACGTATTAAGTTAGAACTGCGAAATGGGGAAGTACTAGATATGAATGAAATCATGGAGCGTTTCAGGTCTCGGTCCTCGGATCGTCTGGCAAAGTACTCTGCTCAGAAAATTAAGGATCGGCTTTTGAATGCTTTCGGTGATCTCATTGCCTTCAAATCAAGGGGATCAAAGACAGAATTGGTATACATGAAAGACATGGTTGATGTTACTAGGCTGGTGTCTACAGACGTAGATGTTGATGATCCAGAGGATTTGGTAGTAGATCCAGTCACAGAAGACGAATGGTCATTGGATTCTGATAAGCTGAACACACTCTTTGTAGCTGCTACAATTTTGAGGACAGATATCACAGCCGTTGAGGGACTGTCAGTCAACCCAATTGACAGTGGAGACATATCTATAGAGAAATCTTTGAATCTAGTGCCAAAGTCTGTTTATACATTCCTAAAGTGAGTGATACAAGGTACAACTATGGGGGAAGAGAATGTCGCCCCAAACTCTCGATGTATGAATCCCCAAGATCATCGACATGTTTTGTCTGTAGGCCAGGATCTAATCCACATGGTTTCACATGGTAATGTGAAAACGCCAAAGCATGTTGGCCTGGCGATGGCAGTTCGGCATCAGACAGGCAGCAGCTCGGTTATCACAATGTTGAATAAACTTGGGCACGGTAGTAGCTATAGCACGGTAGAACGAATAGATACAGGTCTAGGAAGCTACTACATGGAACAGTATGCCAAGAATAATGTAGTCATACCATCTTGTATTCGTCCTGGGTTGTTCACACAAGTAGCTGCTGATAACAATGATCTTTGCGAGGAGACGCTTGATGGCAAAAACACAACCCATTCTACAACAATTGTAGTATATCAAAATCAGTCTAATGTTCCACAGTGCACGCTTAATATCGACAAAGGTCCTCTTCCAAGGATTCATCCGCTTGACACTGACGACCTGCATGATATGCAGCAATTCCATGCCGGTGGGAGAAAGCCTGATACAAAGGAGTATGTTGGCAAAGTAAAACCAGAATGGTTTGAGTCTAAAAGGAGTGGGACATGTTCTGATGACTTCACTTGGACATTGGTTAGACGAAAATGTTTGGATCCTTCGGAAGAAGTCCCAACAGAAGAACAATCGGTGCCAAGTTGGTCCGGATTCAACGCAAAAATGTCCCTTCACAAGCCAGTGAAGTCCATGATTGGCTACTGCCCCATGATGCCAGCATCGCCAACAGAGTATAGTACTGTCTATACTGTACTCTGTACTGTAAAACGCATGATGGCTGTTTTGGGACAGAAACATGAAATTTTAACCCTAGACGAGGCAATTTTTTGCAAAGCAAGAGAAATTCTATGGCGGAGGCCACTCGAGTTCCCAAATACAATTCTGCGCCTAGGGGGAATGCATATTGCATTGACATTTTTGGCGGTTCTTGGTAAAGTTTTTGCGAACTCGGGGCTTGAAGACCTCTTGGTGGAATCTGGGGTGTATGCGCCTACCACTGCCGCAAATCTACTGAAAGGAAAGGCATATAACAGAGGTATTCGTGCCCATAAGCTGGTTATGGAAGCCTTGGAGAGACTGTTGTGGGGTTCATTCTGCAAATGGGTACAAAAGTCTCGTCATGATACAACTAACACAACTTTCCATTTGGACGAGATCAGGTGCAACTATGACGCTGCCATACAATCCTTTCAAAAAGGAAATACAGAAGAGCAAAGAGCGCACGTGAATAGTTTGAAAGACATTTTAGCCCCACTTGAAGATCAGATGCAGAAATTCAAAGATGAACAGAGTTCAAAGTCCAAACTATTCAAATTTTGGATACTGTACATTGACATGGTCCATATTCTGCTGGATTTCATCCGAGCGGAGACGGATAGCATTTGGGATCTTCATCTGAGTAGCTGTGTGGCGATGCTCCCCTTTTTTCATGCTTTTGATCGTCCGAACTATGCGCGCTGGCTAACTGTATACATCAGTGACATGAATCTCCTTGTCGAACGAGCACCAGAAGTGTACGAACAGTTCAAACAAGGTAACCATACTGTATCCAGATCTGGCAGGCCTTTCTCAAGTGTGTGGACGGACATGGCTCTGGAACAGTCAGTTAACCGTGATACGAAGGGACCAGGTGGCATTATAGGTATTTCCCAACGAGTCAAAGCCTTAAACAGATGGTTCCTTACGTGCCACCAGCGATCGGCTATTGTTACAGCAGTTATGAGTATGTGTGACATGAAGTCTGAACAAGGCGATAAGGAACACAAGGAGTCTGGTCACTGTCGCATCCAGAGAGATGAGACAGATGTTAAACACCTGCTTAGCTCTGTAGAGACACTGATGGCAAATCCGTTTGAAGTCGAAGGTGACGAGGTACCTCTCACAAATATTGCAACAGGTATCGCACTCTCTGAGGCTGATGCCTGTCAACTTATCTCATGTAAGCAACTCGGAGAGAAACTTAGTAATAGCTTTGTAAACCTCCGGTTGGAGAAAGGGGATGCTTCTGTATATGACCCAATACCGAGGCAAAACATACCGACATTTGCCAAGCTCAATAAACCTCTCAAATCGAAGACTACGAAAGTCAAAGAAATTCCGATTAATGCAGACAGAGAATTATTCAGCAGGCTACTCATTGCTTCCAGAACTAGACGCGTTCCTCTAAGGGAGATGTTTGAGCATGAACTGTCAGCTGTCCCATTGTCCCTATTCGCTCCAGATGGTTCTTATCGAAAGACAAATAAAAGTGCTCTCTTATCCGAACTGGAAAAATGTGTAGCATGTGACATCATTGAGAAGCTACCAAGGACATCTGATCCCCCAACCACCATTCAGATATTTGATGCCATGGAGATTGTACAAGTTCAAAAACCAGCGACAAATGCTACATTCGGTGATTTCGCTTCAGATTTCTGCAACACGGTGATGCGGCCCTTCCAGATGCATGTTGGAATTTCACGTGTTGATGTCGTTTTCGACAGATACGATATTCAGAATTCGATTAAGTCGTACGAACGAACGCGTAGACAGAATGGAGTTGGCACACTGGAGTTTCTCATTCATGGTCCACACACACCTGTCCCAAAACAATGGGCAAAATTCATAGCCAGCTCTTCGAACAAGGCGAGGCTAACCGCTTTCCTGGCCACTGAATTGTCCAAACGGGCACAAAGGGGGCTCCTACCCGGACAACAGTTGTTCATAGGTGGTGGTTTTCCTGACGGCAGAGAGTCGCGGAAGATAACAGCTGGGAAACAGACAGAAGTTCGAGCACTTTTCACTGGCCAAGAGGAGGCAGATACACGCATGATTCTACATGCTCATCATGCTGCCCAAGAAGGGTATGATCGTATAGTAGTAAGATCACCAGATTCAGATGTAGGTATTCTGCTTATCTACCATCATCCAAATCTGAAAGTGGAGACGTGGTTGCAGACAGGAATTGGAATGAAATCCAGATTGATTCCTATACATGCTCTTGCTACTAAGCGGAGAAAGATTCTAAGTGCTGTCCTTGGACTTCATGCCATTTTTGGCTGCGATACTACCAGTTCTCTTTATGGTATGGGCAAGGTAAAGATCCTTAAGCTGATCGAAAGCAACCCGGAAAAGTATTGT
This sequence comes from Hanleya hanleyi, assembly GCA_036873755.1. Taxonomy (NCBI): domain Eukaryota; kingdom Metazoa; phylum Mollusca; class Polyplacophora; order Lepidopleurida; family Hanleyidae; genus Hanleya; species Hanleya hanleyi. The sequence continues at coordinate 13,929 of JAVTVY010050631.1, read as the reverse complement.
ACACCTTTATCCGATCTCGGAAACGACATTGAACTGAGTAATGATGCCTTACAAGGGTGCGAAGATATTGTTGTAGCCCTGTATGGTGGTGAGAATGTCGATGGAGGTGTTGACAGTCAGCGTTATAACCTCTTTTGTAGAAGGCAACTCAAAAACACAGCTCTACCACCAACATCAGACAGTCTTAACTGTCATTTGAAGAGAGTCAACTACCAATGCTTCGTTTGGAAGAAGTCGATCGTACCAAAGGCAGACATTCCTCCACCGATTGACAATGGATGGCAGCTGGACGACGATGGTTTCCTTGTCCCAGTTCGTATGACGAAGGACCAAGCTCCATCATCAGTGATTGAACTCCTGTCCTGTAATTGCTCAAAATCGGCATGTACAAGACGAACCTGTCAATGTAAGCTGAATGAGATGCCATGTATTGACTCTTGTAAATGTTCGGGATCTGATGATTGCCAAAACCCATATAAAGTGGAGGACGATAACGAAGATGCAAGCGATGATGAGGAAGAAGAGAGTGAGACAGAAGACTAGTTAAACCGTCCGCCGTTCGTCAACATTTAATTTTCTTCTAATAACGACACTTATTCTCATGGGGAACCCGTACTCAACACCTGTACATGATGTATATATAGTCGACTTCAGATAAAGAATATCTTTGTATTACCTTGAAAAATGCTCAGCGGCTTTTTGTTTTGTAAACAAAACAGTGACCTACTGACCTACATAATACAGGCCAATCGTATTCGTTTTGATTTTCATGCATTGTAGATCTTATTTCATATAAATACGTTTACGGTGGTATCGTAATAGCAAAATTTAAAGCTGAAGTTTAAGCTAAAGTTTTGATGTGATTGCCCTGCCCCTTAATTTCCACATTTGTTCAAAATTGCTTTGATTCACAAACAAGTTGGAGATGAATCAGTTTTAGGCAGACGATCAAATTATTTCATCAAAAACATGTACATGTATTCGTTTTGCAAATTGATGCCCATTTCTGTGCACTCAACTGACAAGAAAGAACACTTGTCGCGTTTTTTCGCTTTGAAATCAACACAATGACCTACTGACCTACATATCAGCCGAATCATGACCAATCAATATAAGGTTTGCTTTGTGAGACAGCCCAAGTAAATACCTTAATCATGAGACATCACATGTAACCATTGAAGACGTAACCTCCGAAATATATTGTAATTTGTTACCCCTACCCCCTAATTTTCGCGTTAATTGAGAATTGCCGTTGTCTGCTATAAGCGCCTCTAGCACATTACCTACCCATGTTTCAAACCGTCCACCCACCCTAGTCGTGTGTGTCTATGTATGATCTAACAAAAAATCACAATGAAAATTTTCTATACCGTGGGTTGAGGTTCGATGCCGAAAACGAACTTGGGATGATCAATTAGCTCATTTCGTAACTTCAATGACTCTATTAACAAATTTCCGAGGTTAATCAGTCCATATTTATTTCGGGGATTCATAAGACAATTAAATTTATTTATAGATGGCCAAGATAGAAAATATTTTTTTAAATATTTGCAACGTATGTGTTGATAACCATAGTTACAATAGTAAATGATATTCATTTTCAACGACGCCCATATTACATTTATGGCATATCCGCATATTTTTGGGAATATTAAGGTATCTTCCTTTCTCAACATTCAAACCATGATAACCGCAGCGGAAACGTGCTATTTTGAGAAGCTTCAATCCTACATCAGCAGAAAAAATAATGTAATTTGCCTGAGTAAAAACAGTAATGAATTTAATATACATATCAAATCTAGAGGAAGTATTAATATTTGATGACCAATTCTGAATGAAACTATCTTTAACGGTTCGCTTTATACTAGAAGATATAGATACTGGACAATCCTCATTTACAAGCAAATAGCCATAGCCATTTGATTCTAAAAGCTTTTTAATCCCTTTACTCCAATTATATATAGACTTCAGACGAATTCGGGAATTCGTTTGACATAAGTATAAATTATATACCAAGCTTGACTTATTATTTACTAATTTTGACCAATACTGAATAATCCTATTTTTTATATCAGTTGCAATAGAAAATCTTCCAAATTCCCCATACACAAACATGTTAGGGGTGTTCCTATAGGTAATCCAAGAAGATACTTTAAATACTGCATATGGACAACCTCAATTTCTTTTATATCAACAAATCCCCATAATTCACAGCCATATAATAAAATTGGTTTAATCATTTTATCAAACAGCTCCACCTTGATAGCAATATCTGCATGAAGCTTTCTGAAGCAATGCTTTAGCATATATACTGCCCGTTTTGCCTTCTCAATTAACATTTTAGGTGCCTCCTTCATTACAAGATTATATTTAAGTTTTATGCCTAAATAACAGAAACTGTCAACAATCTCTAGACTATCACCATTGTAGACCTACATAAAATTCCCATTATATTTACGGGTACCAAACACCATCACTTTGGTTTTTGGAATGTTTACAGTAAGATCCCAAGTGTCACAATATACTTTTAATTTATCTAGTAGCAACTGTAGACCTTCTGGTGTTTTAGAGAAAATCACAGCATCATCAGCAAACAACAAGACAAATATTTGAAATTCACCATAAATAATATCCTTATCAACATCACTCTTAAGTTCATTACATATATCATTAATGTACAGTGAAAATAATATGGGTGACAGTGGCTCCCCTTGTTTTAGACCAATATTTTGATCAAAGATGTTGGATAAATTTCCACATGGCTTGAATTGTCTGATAGCTTAGATCATACTGGATCACAGCCCATATTATTCTCTCAAACAGTCGATATGTATCTGGCGATTATATGTGTGTCTTGGGTGAGTTCTATATAATTATCCACGGTCTGGCAGGCTTCCACTGGAATCTTCCTATAATCAAACAATCATCTCTCGCTCAATGTCCGAGCTTCCATCAGTCATATGCCAACGTCAACGTCAATTCATAAACATTTGTCCGGCTACAGGTTAATATTAAATTCCGATATTCGACCATAATATAGTGTGGCTATTAGCCTTGATATTCATTCATGATTATAGGCGCAAGTTTTATGACTGTATTTTCGTTATATTGGGATTACACTATCTCAGTATAGCACAGATTTTAGTGCTAAAATTTGTCGAGTTCCATGCGGAATTCGAACCAGCGACCCCGAAGAAAGGCACACAAACGCCAGCACTCTTTGTCGGCGATCTGAACCACTCGGCCAATAGGCATTCCACTAAAATAGGAGGTACCAGGTCAATTTCAACACTAGAATATGTGCTATACTAACATAAGATAACGAAAATACAGTTATACGATCAGTTTCTAAATGACAAAAAAAAACATCTTTCCAAGGTTTATATGCTGAAGTTCCATATTATTCTGTTGCATCGACTTTAGCCTATGGACCAAGATGAAAAAAGCGGTCTTAGTTCTCCTTTAGCTTTACACTATGGTTATTTACGCTTAAAAGCTCATACTATCGATGTCCACTTCTAGCATACTTATTTTACACCCATCATATTGTGTGAACAATCAGCAATTATTTAAACTTTCATGGGTTATGTCTCTAAACCATGAACCATGACATTTTAGGGTACTTCCAGTTACATTTCTTTATAGCTTAGGAATGAACAAAAATAATAGAATTATCATACTTTTCAATATAATATTACAACAATATAATTATAAGTTGCAGTTGCATAATACTCATTTAACCTTACATTCTATCAGTATACCTATTTGTTTCCATCTTGGTTGATATAACAGTATTTAACCCTCTTTATATATCTATTATCCTTGACCTTTTTTCATTTGGAACCCTTACAGATAACTCTCTTCGTAGTTCCGGTGTGAAAGAAACGATGGTCCCTCAGATATGAGAGTCCATTTGCTATGATTTAACACAGCCCGTACAATGACATCAGAAAAGGGTCACTTGGATATCAGAGCCCGGCCTAGGTAGAGCGTACGACGCCGGACAATGGTCTCTGGGACCACAGTTTCTTTCACACCGGATTGAACAAATATTAGAACGCCATTGTTGCTATAATAATAGCTTCATAGTTTGGCCTTGGTTAAAACCTTGCACAATCCACGTTCTATTCTGAAAGCACTACTCCGCTTCAAATATCAGGAATGTTTCGGGAATAAAGCATTATATATTCACCTGATTCCTGCTATTTTAGCCAGATTACCAATTCCCCGGTCCCCGCTTAAAACATAATAAGCATAGATGAACTGTGGGAAGCACTATATCAGGAGGTGACACAGACTGTCGGTGCCTGAAATCACAAGGGTGTGAGAACCATGGTTTAGGGATTTAGCCTTCCACACATTCTTTTATTGTACATTCATTATAAAAATACGCTAGACGTTTTTGACACATAGTATGGCCTTGGGAAGTGGTTATGTTACATCAGCCAGCCTGTCTGGGACCTCCAACACGCAGTACTATAGCCGCATGTTTGCTGGTTGACAAGTAGATGAAATACAGTAGTTCACGAACCATATACCTGGACACCAGAAACGATCGCTTTCAGTGATCTCTAGAATATGTCATTATTTCTTATTTTAGAATTTAATGTTTCGTTGATTAAACTCAATTTAGAAACAATTCTAAAGAACGAGATTTCCATGAATGGTATTGTACCATACTAAGAAAATGAATCATCACATGCCATGTAAATGTTCCTGGAAACCAAAACAAGTGACGGAAACTGATGGAGGTCAATTAATCTCATACAGTCACTGGGTCCGCTGAGTCACTATTAATCTATCCGATAAACACTATATAGTGACACTGTAACACATTACTGGTATTAGCCTAATATCTCAATGGGACCGGTTGACCCGAACCAAGCTCTCCATAGTTGTATGACTGTTTTAGTCCGGTATGGCGGAGCGCTATGAGGCGCCGTTTGTCACTTTCTGATTTAATCTACTGATTTATAAATATCGGGTATTTAGTAGTCGGATATATAAATATCGGGTATTTAGCAGTCGGATATATAAATTTGCAAAAAACGAGCGTGAAATAAACACTGACTTTAGTCAATTTTAAATCCTATATCAGCGAATAAAATCCGAGAAAAATTTATAAATACCTATTTTAGATTTCAAGATATATATATCTCTCGTTGTGTTATTTCTGGGATATAAATTCCTCCACAATATATATATATATTCCTGACAAACGATTTCTTATTTATATATCCGAGGTAACGTATCTTACTTATATATAAATATTTCAAAATGTGTTGTTGGGGTATATATATATATCCAGTCCTCATCTAACTCAGGATTTGTAAACCCTGAACTGAGAAATGCCATGTATAGATATCCCATTTACAGTATGCTAATAGTATGCTAATGAGTCGCGAAAACCGGTGACGTCGTCGGTTTTGGTGTGGCTTTAGATTATATTATCTCCAGTGGAAATACCTTAAGCTGACACCGGTGTCGTCGGAAGAGGACTTGACCGCGCATGTGACTGCCGCTGTTTTGCGAGCGATTGCGGACGAGTCTCGGGCATCGAATCCCACAAACGCTCGAAGTTCAACGATATCAACTGATGGCGATTTCGAAGAGGTAAGGTATTTATAACTTTTTAGATCATATACTCGTTTCAAGTTAATGTGAAACATGGAAAGTATACTCTCTTATGTCTGGTATTATAGACTGATAGATATCTTTTATGGACTGATATTTTAATCTTTTGAAGAAATTGGAAACATTTTCAATCTACATCGATGAGCTTGCAACAAAAATTGATAAATACTCATAAATCAAATTTGATCAGAACACATCATTTTTGTTCAGAACAGCAAGGTCAAAATAAACTGAAATGTTTAATTTAATAGATCGATTTTCAATCGGATAAAATTAGTCACTAATTCTGGAGCAGAAGTCAGGCTAGATATGAAATTTTAAACTTTGGAAGGTCTCTCTCCACATCGGCCCATTATTGACGTTTAGGCTAGATAATTTGCGCTTTTTACATCCCGAAGCTATTTTTGTTTTATAAGTTATTCTTCCATCAGTGATGCCATCTGCATTCTTGACTAATCATTTATCACCACTGATCATTTTTCGGAATATTAATTCTGATTTCAGTCTGTCGGTATTCTGGAAAATGGCGGGTTAATATCATGACTCAATCTCCTCCCCCATCCGTTTAAATTATTCACGCTGAATAGGACCGAGATATGAATGTATACTGTCAACACACTAACGTGGCATGAATAAGACAAGGTTGTCACACAGACGCTTTAACAGAGAACATGGTTATGGTGTAAAAATCCGCTACAATCCATGTCTTTTTTTATCACGTTCCATAATGTTAAGTTAAACGTTAAGTTATGAAACCTAGCGTCAGAGATCTCTCACTCGAAGATCATATTTTGCCGTCAATGCACAGAATTTGCTAAACTTTGAATGAAAGCATTTGATGGTATAGATCAGAACATCAACTGATAAAATTACAAGTGAACCGTGGTGATTGTATAGTGATTTAGCGTATACCCGGCAGAAATTCCGCTTGCTGCAGACCGATACCTCGTTGCATGAAATTTCTAGCTCAAGTTCCAGCGGAAATAACTTATCCGAAATTGCTCTTGATCCAACTTGGCCTACTAATAGTTGATACCATGTTGGTAGTATCAGTTACGTGACCCAGCATTTTCATTGATCTAGGTTTATCTTTCACTCCTTCCCTTTAATCTTAGGCACTTGAGGTTTTATGTCTGGACTGTATCTTGATAAGGACATAAGCCAACATCAATATAGAACCCTTTAAGTCCTTGTACATATATTGGCACTTGCTTCCTGTAGACTTGTGCTGCACAAGTTCTCTCTTTATCTATGTGCCCTAGATATGATATCCTGGATAGACTTCCTTACACAACTGTGTTTAGAGCAGGACCCATCAGTTGTTTACCAATAATTTCCGCCATAGAGGCCTGTTTATACTGAGCGCGAACGCGACCGCGACCTCGACCGCGAACGCGGCGATCGCATTTGATTGATGTACTGCTATTTGAGTGAAGTCGTTTATACTAACGGCGAACGCGAACGCGGGTGAATTTTAGTTCGCGCGGAAATCCGTGGACATTGCCTCCAGAGTGAATTTTTATGAACAGTTCGCGCGAACGATTGGCATTACCCAATCAGTGTGCGAGGTGAAAAGGCATACATATGACGTCGCTGTCTGATGATGTGTAGCCTGACATGGTCAAATCGTAAATGCGCCAGTTTCATCTGCGTATCGCCGCTTTTAGTACGAACGATGATTCGCGCGGAAAGTAGCAGTGGTCGCGGTCGAGGTCGCGGTCGCGTTCGCGCTCAGTATAAATAGGCCTTTAAGCCGATGGAGCAATTTGGTCGTCCCGTTTGCAACTCGACCTGTCCAACTTTGCCCACACAGCATGGACGGGTAGGGTATGTGGGTCAACCCATGGATGGCAGGCCGAAAATTCGTGTGGGCATAAGGTGGCTACAGCAGTTTTCCCGGAAATATAGTGGGTGTCGAGGAAATGTCACCTGTGCATAACTGGATGAATATTTATGTACAAAAATAAACCTCATGGTTTCGACTAGAGAACGAAAATAATGGGAAAAGTTTAGAATTTTGTTTAGGAAAGTTTAGAAGTCACAATGACGTCAGAATTACCCCTATCTGTCTTAGATATGGTTGGCCATCCCTGCCACAATTCGTCATTTTATGCCATGGTATAAAATATTTACAGGATGCCTGTAAATAATATATACCATGGTGTAAAATGCCAAGCCTGCCATAATTCATATTTACTGGATGCCTGTAAATAATATATACCATGGTGTAAAATGGCAAGCCTGCCATAATTCATATTTACAGGATGCCTGTAAATAATATATACCATGGTGTAAAATGCCAAGCCTGCCATAATTCATATTTACAGGATGCCTGTAAATAATATATACCATGGTGTAAAATGCCAAGCCTGCCATAATTCATATTTACAGGATGCCTGTAAATAATATATACCATGGTGTAAAATGCCAAGCCTGCCATAATTCATATTTACAGGATGCCTGTAAATAATATATACCATGGTGTAAAATGCTATAGCCTGCCATAATTCGTATTTAAAGGATGCCTGTCATTATTTTGTAATGAGGCATTTTCGCACATGAAAACCTAGATGGACGTTATTTGTTTTTGATGGAAGTTCACTTGAAGCCACAATCGCACGAGTTCAAGAAGGGTCTGCACTCCTTTGAAAAATGAAGGAAGAAAGTGTCCACACATAAAATACTGTTATCAAAGTATTACTATAAAGGAATATACTGTAGGCGATTCGGCATGTGTGTGTGTATATACAATGCATCTCGTACCTAATAGTAGGTTGGTATCACACATAAGAGATACCAAATTAGAAATTGAAATATGAGGATATGGGGTCGGGCAATGCATTGAATAAACTTGTGTAACATGATGTAAGCTCTCAAAAGACGGAGCTTACTTTTGGAGACAGCGGGTGATGTTGCATGACATATGGGGTCGGACAAAGTTTACTTTATGAGATAGAGGCTGGGACTTGGTGTCCCGGAGGTGAGGACATGCTCCCGTGGGTAGCGGTTGGGTCGAATAAATAGGGAGATGTGAGCTTCCGGAATATATATAGGTATGTGATCGGGCGAAGCTTAATATATAAGATAGATGGTAGGGCTCGGTGCCCAGGGGGTGGGAATTGGGGTGTTTGCAGAGAAAGCAGCATCCGCTACATGGAAATATCACCGTGTGGGATCTGGCGAGGCCTAGATTCGAAGATACAGAGTGGGCTTCAGTTACCACCTTTACAACAATAGCAACAACAACAACACATTGATCAGAGCAACGGGTCATTTTTTTAAACTATTCAGGGGATTCTTTTTGTTCGGAATAAAATGCTCACTCACATTTTTGAAAAATAAAATATCTTAATATTTAGTTGGTTGATAATGACTCTCAGAATAATGACTTTCGATGTTATGGTACCGGGATAAATATTAAGTGAATGATGGCAGGGGTGTTTCATCTAGCATAATGGGAGACAACCCTGTCAGGAGGTTGGGTCTAGCTCTCAAGTGACAACTGTGCACAACCACAATTGCGACGAAATACATGAATAGACCAATCCAAGTTGAGGAACACCACCATAGACATGGTTCGTCTGACAACTCTGTGGTTAATAGCATGCGGGCCTGCATGTGGAGGATGAGGGAAACCCTGCAATTCATATAATTACAAGCGTCTGGTCCGTCATTCATAATTCAGACGTTGTCCATTAAAGAATATCCGCGTTCATAATCCAAAGACCTATTCCATATTCCATGTAACAGTATTAATACCAAATTCAAAAAGACAATCATAGTATACATATACATAGGCTACTTTCCTGCAAGAGAGAATCGTTTAACAGTTTTCAAAGATGTCGGCAAGACATCATGATGACCCAAAAATATCAAATCCGTATCGATGATAAGTATTCTTAATCCATAATATTCTTGGTAAAGTCGTCATCTAGAGAATGATGTATCTCAGTCACGCTTTGATTGTGACTGTTCATATGAGCACAGTGAGGATCTTGAAGTACATGGGCCCACATGGCCCCTAGGCCCGGGTTAAGCGGAAGTAGACACAAGTTACGAAACGTAACGCCATAGATCTTGCACGCTACGCTCGTATTTTGCTATCAGCATGGGATATGTATCTCCAAATTTGAGAAACTTTAAGTGGAAGCGCTGGTATAGCCCTGTTTTATAAGTTTCTGCAATAATGTGTTGTGACGTTGATTAAAATCGTCACATTTAATACAGGATCTAGCAAATGCTACTAGGCGAGATATGTATACGCCATATGCAGGTCCCACCGGAATATTACTGTGCAGAAACGGATAGTTTACGAAATCGAAATTGTAATCATCTCTTTTCTCATAAAGTCGACGAGAGAGAAGGCTCGCTTCATTTTTTTTATAGAGCTATAGGTCTAAATATGATGTGCCTGCAGGGCTATTTGTAGTTTCCTTCAAATCCAGTGAAGGTGGATCTATATCCTTCACTGCGTCATTTATATAGACATTATCCACAGTGAGGAGATCGTCTATATAGCGTTTGGTGAATGAGAAGGAACGGGCTTTGAATGGATCGGTTTTTCAATTTTCCCCACCGCTTGCATATCGCTACAATTTATTACCTGTACTTGGTAGGATTCTGCTGGTGGACTGCTACACTCTCAGAAATATTCAGGGAATAATCCTGAATAGATCAGGTTGCACATGCACAACTCAATTTCAGGGATTTTACCTGAAAACCAGGGATAATTTCCAGAAATTCGGGTATATCAACCATGAATTAAAGCTAAATTACCTGAATATTAGGGGATTTTGCGTACCTGAATAGGGTCGGGAACTTACTAATCAGGGTGATAAATGTGCCTGAATTTCAGGGAAAATCCTCTCATTCAGGTAATCAGCCCTGAATTTCAGCCAAAATCCTTGAAATTGAGTTGGGGATATACAACCTGATCAGTTCAGAACTTTCACCTGAATATTTAAGAGAGTGTAGTCCCCGAGGCTCGCCCTCTGTACATGTCACTCGACAAATATATGTAGGTTTATTGTTTCGGTGGGAAATTTAAGCCGTTCGACGTCGGATTCTACAGGTTTGTTTTTCTTGGTATCTTGCATTTACCAGGTTTCCCCATGTTAAGGCGTTTACTCCATCAAATGTCCATGATGCTCATCCATTAACATCAGACGAGTTGTTTGAGCTGATCTGTCATCACATACTTCATAGTCTCCACATGAACATCTGCAATAAAAACTCGGCTGAGATACTAAGGCTACGTTCGAGAATCCACCGTATTATCCGGTGTGAATGTTGGATGTCGGATTATTTTCCTGAACTGTCATATGGTTGCATTTTAGTCGCCAGGCGTCGTCAATTTTCCACCACTCTTGCATATCGCTCCAATTTGAAAGCGCCTGCATATAGTCATATTCATCTATATGCTGTTGCCAAATTTAACATAGATATTTTTAATGAGAAATTCAAGCAACTCTATAAACAAAGAAACATCCCATGAATGATATCTCTTGTATGTAGAGCTAAAGAATGCTTTATGGTTTCCGACATTAATATATCTACGACCAGTTTTCTTGAAAACAGATATTATTAATGAACTTAGACCTTCAGTAAGGTCGTAATGATGGATTGTAGTATAGAGAGTCGAGAAATCCCATGTGGATACTGGTCTGTACGGTATGTGACCATTAGCATCAAGTTCTTCCGAAGGACATTTTGAGTTTCTCAATATCCACATACATTCAACTCACTCATCTGTTTGCAGGTATTGGATCTCTTGAGGAACAGACCGGTGCTCAGAGTCTTGCTAGAAAGCTCCTCATGCAAAATGTTTCGGTGTGGGGATCTGACGAAAATCCTTCGCCCCGAGTACAGCGTATTGGGTTCAAATCGAGGAAATGTATTGCTCTTTTCTCAACTTTTTGGCATCCCTTGAAGGTAAGGTTGTTAAATCATAGTTGCATTGGTTAAATATGGCAGCATAAATATAAATATAGGCATACTTGATAGCACAAAAATATAATACGATCAGAGGTGTGGGCAGTTTTGTTGGCATTCATTCTAGAAATATGACCAGTGTGGCATCCATTTCCATTCAAATGTGCGAATAGATAATCCAGATGGCATATGGACAGGACATCAATTTAATTTTTCTTTCTCCTGATGATGGGGCATTTTACAGCTTCGAAATAAAATATGCCTGGTATGATTACTGATAAGAGTCACTAACAGGCATGATGTGTATGCATCGGGTAAGTTGTAGACAAGGAATGTCGGTGTAAGAGATGGTGGTCCCCCAGATATGAGTGTCCGCTGGCTATGATTTAACCCAGCCTGGGCATTGACATTTGGAAAGGTCAATTAGAGTCCGCCCAAGGGGACCACCGTTTCTTTCCCAATGGATCTAGGGTCGATATCATATTACAATCATTTCGATGTTACACAGGTTTGTTTCATCTTTCACAGAGAAAGATGACGAAGACGTCATGGATGAGCTTCTGGACACCATTCAGCCCTTAACTGATAAGATGAAGCAATATGTGAGGCGGTGTGAGGCGAAATACATTCTCCTGTTCATCACCGGAGAAGAACGTATCCCATGTTGTGGATTTAGTCCTAGACCAAACAACCGTCCTGTGTCACACACATGCAACAACGAGTTGGTGCTTACTGTTAACGCAACTGCAAGCACCTTAATGCTGCAAAGGGACAGTTTAACCGAATGTTCGTCGAAGCGTTGATGAACGGGGAAATGTTTACGTTAGCTTGAGTATCCTGCAGATATCTTCACTGACAATACTACGCGTATATACAGATTTTGGCCCATACAGTACGAACGTGACATCTGACTATCTTTGGGCATTCTGTCAGATCATGGACCATACACTGATGGTCACAGTGGCCTGCCATATGCAATATTGGATGCTAGATACCTACTTATATTTTCAATAAATTATGGAAATTAGTAAATGTAATTCTTATTTCAAATCGATTTTTTCCTACGTGGAGGAACCGTCGGAATGCATACGCTTACATGAACCTTCTGTTGAGGAAAGAAATTTATTCTTCGCGCCAAAAACGGAATGTTCAACTTTCAGTCTGAGCGAAATGTAATCTGGCTTCCGCTTCTCCAAGACTCAGCCGTTTTACAACTCCAGTTACCGTGGAATTTCATTGGTTGACTCTCCTAATCCGATTGGAGTGGTAAAACGATCGAGTTGTGGAGAATGCAAAGCAGAAACCAGATTACATTGCGCTCTGGCTAAAAGTTGAAAAAGCCGGTTCTTGGCGTGAAAAATGAATTCTTTTCCTCAGAAAACGGTTTCGGTATTCAAAGCGGTTTGGCCTTAGTAGGAAGTGATAAGCGGATGCCATTTGGAAAGGTGGGCTTAGTTTGTTTCTGAGATCATGGAGCCTACTATAGTAGGCTCCATGCTGAGATCAACCTTATTGAACGGTTTTTTTTTCTTTAAATTTCTTTCTTTTTCTATGTGTTAATTTGCATAATTGATTGAAAATAAACCGTAGACATCTACCATCCAATATCCCTCAGACCAGCGAACTGTGCTGGTGGTCCATGAACGGATTCATTTTTACAATGTCTATTGGGGCGGCCTGGGTCCTTTTGAATCTCTTTTATGTACCACACATTCCGTTAGCTAGCGTATTATGTTCATCCTTCCGCCTGTTTGTCTGTCCGTCCGTTGTCTGTGCATTATCTTCAGTTCTATTTTATGGATTCATATATTCAATCCACCTCAATGGGCCATTATCTTCCATTGAGAGTCGCTTTTGTGAGACGAGTGATCTCATTATCGCAAAGACGTCTCGGTTGACATAGCGATGAAAAGTTTGTTATAGACATCATTTCCCCAGTTGATTTGAGCTGAGATAAATATTGAACGTATTCGACGCTATAATCTTTGCCTGCATTTCCGCGAAACCTCATGGTGCTGTTCACTATAACTTCTTGGAGACAAGCTGTGTATAGACCAACGTTTCCCTGTCAGATATTGCCTTAAACATAGAACCTATTCATATTTCATATATATATTCTATCTCAGGAACATTTTCATGCCAAACTTTTCAACAACAAAAAATGCATGTGTCAACAACAATAACAACAACACCCAAATTTCAGCTGAATGACCAGAAAATACTCCTGACGGTTGAAGTAACCACTACGCAAATGAGATGTTTATATCTACTACTACTTTGTGAAGTGACTCCACTAGCTTCCAGAAAAAAGTGCCATAGTTTTGTATTTCTTGCTCCCTATCTCAGATACAAAGATGGCGCCAA